>PVHX01001187.1:0-222487 GCA_004024805.1 Geosciurus inauris | reverse complement strand
TTATCCTGAAATCTATTACTTCATTTGCAATTTCAATAAAATTCAAAATAATTAATTCACAATCTAAGAGTTTCTTTCTATGAAGAAACTCTTGTATGTAGCTAATTATGACCTAATTTTGTCCAGAGAGTCTGAAAGCACTTTCTATATGCTCTAGTTTCTTTTACCTTTTCTTTCATCTTTAATATGTTATTTACTTGAATAATTAACATATTAAGAAATTTAAAAACTGTGTACAAACATGCATATACACACACTTCTATTCAAAATGGTGTTTCTATTTATTGAACACTTACTATGGTGTTAGGGTATACAGCAAGGAACAAATAGAAAAATTCTCCATTAACCCGGAGCTTGTGTTCAAATCTCAGAGCCAGGCAATAAAAGTTAAGAGGGCATGTTTGTTCAGAAACTTGCCTCATGATACCCCTTTAAGCCTGAACGTTGTAAATCTAAATGTGGTTTTGAAGCAAATATCTACTTATTCTCTTTAGTGGTATATTAAATAGCTCATAAATCTTTTGCTTTTAAAAAGTCACCATGCTTTTTTTTTAAAGGAACAAGGTGGGAAAGTTTTGTTTTAGAAAAGAATGTAGAAACGTGTCAACAGCCTTATTTAATTCATTTGCCTTTCCCCCTACTGATAGCATTAATCTTTTTATTTAAAAAAAATTTATCATGACTCATTCTTAAAGTTGGGAAATTCAGATTTAGTTCACCAAAGGTTCTCAGAATGCTCACACTTAAGACTGTGGGAAAGGATGCAGCTGAACAGCAATATATTAACAATATGTGTTGAAAAATCAGTTCCTCATTGACTGTATACAAAATTTCTAATAGTTCTTAATGGCACTACTTCCTCTGTGGATTATGTAGGAAATGCTTTAGCCTGAATAATCATTCCCCAGGGACGGGAAGCCTTCAAAAGAAATTCACTTAGAGAAAGAAAGAGAGGGAGGGAGGAAGGGAGGGAAGGAAGGAGGGAGGGGAACAGAGAGAGAGAGAGAGAGACTGACAGACACTCTGATTATTGTAGAATACTGAACTGAGTCAGTCACGCATATGTGCCTAGTAAAAAGAACATAATTTGAACATAACAACAGTGTCTAATTACATGAAACACTGTATGCTATTGCTTGTCACTACATTAAAAAAACAAATAGCAATAATAGATGGCTAATCCAAAGCTTGAGGAAAACAATGATGAGAGACTCAGTAGTTTTCATAAAATCAACAAAACTGAAAATTCTAATTATATGGATAGTTACAGAAAAAAATAACTCCATTGCTCTCTTTTTAAAATTTTTTTTTTAGTTGTCAATGGACATTTATTTATTTATTTATATGTGGTGCTGAGAATCAAAGCCAGTGCCTCATACATGCTAGGCAAGCGCTCTACCATTGAGCCATAACCCCAGCCCTCTATTGCTTTCTCGATGGAATTATCTAGGCTCATCAAGCACAGTAGATTATTTCCCTTCAGTTACCTTGACATTGGGCTATAGTCTTTGGTTTAGATTGGAGATGACCATAGTGAGCCTTAGTAGGGGTGAAATGATAATTCTCAGACTTTTGTGGTTTTTAACCTGGGACTATTGCATATGGTATGTATGTGGAGGGTGTGTATATTTTCCAAAGAATTATATCCCTACCCCTCTTTGTAATTTTATAAGAAGTTCTCCTAGTGATTATCTCCTAGCCCTGAATTATCTCGTAGCATAGGCATATACTTTCCACCCCTATTAGAACTCTCTTTTAGGGACAGTGAATAGGTTAAGTTTTGAAAACATTCATTAGTGTTCTAGAAGAGATGATTAATTTCACATGAGATCTTCATCTTTATAGAAGTCTTTTTCTTTTAAAGTCAAGGTTGGTTCAAACCCAGAAAGACAGACTGAACAAATGCAATTTTCACATGCATACACTAGTAAATAAATTGAGGTGAAAAATATGTGCTGTCAGTATGCTGGCTGGGATAGGAAGAACTGAAATGTTTTCTAATGGGTTGAAATGTAGGGTCAGCTAACTTTTAAAGTGAGGGTCATTTCTTTAAAAAGGACACACACACATCACACACACACACACACACACACACACACACACACAGAAAATGGTAAGCTTTCCCAGAGAGACATTAGGGTTACTGAGCACACAAACTATACATTGCAAGTATGCAGTTCAAAATATTAAATCTGATCTTACATATCCCTGTAGTCCATCTTCAGTTTGCATGTCAAAAAGAAGATTTTTCCCCCCTCAGCTTGGTCTTTAATAATGCAAAAATAAATAAATGAATAAATAAATAAATAAATTAATTAATTAATAAGATTGATTTCAGGAAAGAGGGTAAATATTTATAATGATGTTGGTGAGATTTTTGTTAGTGCAATACTCTAGTTTGTTTAAAAATAATATTCTCTTTTTCTCTTCCTACCACACTTGTGACTGAAAAGACTTCTCACAGTCCCTCATACTGTTGGTTAATTTTCTGTATATAATTAGTAAAACAGTCCCAAAAGTTAAATGTTTTTATTTGAATGAGTCTTCGTTTTAGCAGATTCATAGTGTTTTATGATATAGCATTTAGCAAATAAAAGATTTTGAGACAATTTTCCTATGTAACTTCAGGGTGAACTCCTTCCCTAATTTGGAGAGGAGAGGGTTAACGAGCAGGGCTGTCAACTACCAGAGGTGTCTAAGTCCTGGTTTTCCTGGAGTGTTTGCGTGTGTTACTTTGAATGAATGACTTGAGTGAGAATACTGAGGTTTTCCTTTTCAACCTTACCTCTTTCAAAATCATAATGTTGTAGACATTCCTTTATGTTAACCTTATTTTAACAACATTCAGGTACACATTCAAATGTTTTATGACTGGTAAGTGATCTAGCTGTAACATACTAGTGTCAATAGCTGCTTGGAAATGATCTCTCACTGTGAATTTCCCCAACAATACACTTTAAAAGCATTTTTTTTTTTAAATCAAAACACTTATCAGAGAGAGCCTAATTGAGAAGAATATTATTGCATTGGTAAATTGCTCTGCCCAAGACAACTACTGCTCTGTTTCTTTTCAGATTTTAAAACCTAAATCCCAAATCACAGTCTGCAGTTAAGAGCTTCAAACAATAATTACCTCTGTGAAATAAGCAGAGGTCCTTAAAAGGGTCTGCTGGTTTCCCCCGCAATCTTACAGGGTGAGCAGTGCTGTATCCACTGATAACCCAGCTGCCTAGGAACTGAGTAAAGCCAGCTCCAAACTTCTCAGCTGTTGACAGGCTCGACTTGCTGAGAACACTGGTTAAATATAGCACTCGCAGCTCAGCTCCTCAACAAAGTCATTGCTCTGACAGTGTTGTGAAGGGAGCAGAAGAAGAGAAACCTAATCTCAGAACCCAACAACACCTAGCAACAGTTGAAAAAACTTTTAAACAAAAGTCTGGGTGGGAGATATACAACTCCCAATTTCTGCTGATCAGGATTTCAGGGAGAAGAAGCTGATTTCCCCCTCTCAGTTTCCTGCATGACTTCAGCTATTGGCTAGACCCAGGAAAGAAAGTGGGAAAAGCTTTTTCCTCTGTATTCTTTTGGGCTGGATAGTTTTACAGGACTCGAGTCTGTCCTGGGCTGTGGGACAAGCCACTGGGTTCTTCAAAGGATAAACTACCTCCATAAAGGACATATCCTTGGTTAAACGAGCTGCTGGCAGGTAAGAGCAAAATAAATTGCTACTTACTCTCGTAAGAAATTTCTATTTCTCCAAGAACAGAGTTCGCTCCGATTCTGTCTTGTCTATTTCCTTTGATTCTTCCTGTTCTACTATGTGATAACACTTAGGAATTATTATAATTATTGTGAATTATTTAAAAAATCAGAGACTTCATTTCTTTTTCAGGATTATACAGATCCTTTTAAACACAAAGAATTTTATAATATTTTAAGAGCCATCAAACTGTTTCTGCCAAGTTATAACTCTTCGGCAGGTAACAGAAGTATGACGAAAGACAGTTTCGCAGCTCCTTTCACAATTGGGTTGGCTAAGCAGTGGAAGGGATATTCCCCTTAGAAGCAAAATAACTTTCATTTATTGAAACTAGCTAAGTGGCTTGTGTGGTAAATGAGAGGAAAGCCTTGCGTGGTGCTCCTATTGCTGTACTTGGGACTTGCTGTCTTATGTGTCTCCTTTTGCCTGGGTCTCTGATTACGCTGGTACACCTTGTGCTGATTCTGACCTCATTACGCTAGTCACCCCAAATGCTTGTCACTGGGCACCAAGTATGCTTAGTGTGGAAACACTACTTTTGCAATTGTTGAGCATAACTATTCAGGAGCATGTTGTATATATTTTAAAATAAATTGAGTCATTGCTTTTATATACGTAAAATAGATTCTGTTTTAAAAACTTAAACTGAATTTATTAGAAAAGAATCCTTTCTTAAGTTGCATGGATGTATGTATGGGTGTGTTTACTATGGTGTGAAGGAAGTTCTCATTTATTTATTTATTTTTTAAATTTTTGTTTTATTTATTTTAATTAGGTATACATGACAGCAGAATACATTTTGATTCATTGTACACAAATGGAGCACAACTTTTCATTTCTCTGGTTGTACACACGGAAGTTCTCATTTTAAATGATGGGTTTATTGTCCTCCCTTCCATGAGTTGCTCTGCAATTTTAGCAGAATTGCTTAGAGTGAACAATTGCATGTTGAATCTGACAGATTATGGCTGTACATTGGTGATGTGGATAGAATTGATACCTGTTGGTCTAAGGTTAGGCTGGCTTTGCACAGAGGATTAGTGAATTTTCTAGGTTAAGGACACTATCAAAGAAGATATAGAAGCACATGTTAAAAGAAATTGTTAAAGTTTATTTTGTCAATGTAGACAAAGAACTTATCTATGACCAATTTTTAATAAATTGTCAACAAATAAGAATGTATCAGCTTCTTTGGTAAATATTCCTATTTTAAGAAAACCCAATTAAAACTTATATAGTGTTCAAAAAAATGAATAGTATGCACATTTCAGTATGTATTATGTTTCATAATTCTGATTACTTGATCAGATTTCAAACTAAGTGAAGTTAATTATATATAATGAATATGTACAAGTAGAGGTGCAAATATACTCTGATAACCTTGGGATTGGAGAAGAAACTTCTGTGCTTTACTGGAGATGAAATATCTTTGTCTTGAAAGAGTTTTGCAAAGTCAGAAACAAATGCTTTACATTTTTCTGGTTTTTGTCCTAGGAAGGGTCACATGGTTGGCTTCTAAATGCCTGTTAATGCCAAGATCTACCATGAGTTCTAGGCAAGTAATTTCTCTTAGAGTCATTGGGACAGTTTGTAGATAACTGAGCACAGTATTTGGCCCTGAGTGAAAGCCATGTTTGCTGATGAAGTGAATTTTTGAGTGTCATAAACTGTCCTTATGGCTGTAAGATTACTCCTAAGAGTCAAGAAGAGCTCAGATGAAGTCACACGATTTCCTCCACTATATGAACAATCAAACCCTTTATGACTATGCAGATCTGTTCTCCTATTTATGCAAGTTCATGTTTCTGTGCCATTTTGAAACCCTCCCTTTCCTCTTCATCATACAAGTTGTTAGATTCCATTGCCTTGTCTCCTACCACACAAGTTCCATTCTCTTCACCCTTCACCTGATTTGAATACTTCTGTCCCCCTTCCATCCTTCACTGCCATCCAAATCATCTTGCCTATGATCACAGGATTAATTTCACTAAAGCATTACTGTGCTTGTCTGTCTACTCTTCAGTTATCTACTGGGACTCCTAGTTGCTGCCAAACACCTAGGCTGGGTATTTTGAAAGCCTTCCATCATCTGGCACCTACTTAACTTTTCCAGTCTCACTCCCACTACTCAGCAACGAAGTCCGTCTACTTCAGGTATTTCAGATTATGGTCCATTATCCAAACACACATTCACTGAGCATTTCAGTGCTTCACCTTTGCTCATGTTATTCCCCCTGCCTGGAATGCATTTACTCTCTGTTCTTGTAAACACTTTGTCTACACCTTAAAACCCAGATCAATATCTTTCCCCCTTCACACTGATTTTTCTGGACCATACTTTTTGGAAGTGATTCCTTCTAGTTTAGACAGTTTGGTGCTCTGTTAGAATTAGGGTACTTTGGAGTAGGTTTTGCCTCATTAAATACAGGGCAATTTTATGAAGTCTTTTAGATACAAGGTGTTACTAAGTATCAGTTGGTCTTATGGTTTAGATACAAGTTGTCTCCCAATAAATTCATGAGATAGGCAATTAGGTTATGAGAGCTGTAACCTAAACACTGAGTTAATCCATGTGATGGGTTAATAATTTTAAAGGACTAGTGTGCAAGGTGGAGCTGTGGATGGAGGAAGTAGGTTTCTGGGGATATGCCCTCGGGGATTATATTTTGTTCCCCTGGCTCCAGTCTTTCTCTCTGCTTTCTAGCCACCATAAGATGAGCAACTTTTCTCTTGCCAAGCACTTCTGCCATGATGCTCCACCTTACCTCCGGTCTAGAGCAATGGAGTCTGCCCACTGCAGACTGAACTGAAACCATGAGCCCAAAATAAACTTTTACTCTTCTAAGTTGTTCTTGTCAGGTATTTTGGTTATAGCAATGCAAAGCTGACTAATACAATTAGCTTTGAAGTTTCTCAGCCCCATGAACATTGTGGATATTCTATTAACTTTTGTGGCTCTAGATTCCTGATGATGAGTGTGTCAGAAGTATGGATAAGTATGAAATCAAGAAAGCAATTATACATTTAGTCAATAGCTCTTTACTCAAAAAATTCTGCAGGAAGGTCCTCATGGTTTTAGAATGCAAAGAAAAATTATAATTACAAGCAATTTTAACTGTGCTTATGTACCTGGTTGTGGAGATGATGTTGTATGTCTCAAAAATCTAATTGAAAGGACATCTGTCTATATTCTATGTATGCATCTGGACTTCTAAACATGTAAATACTATAACTAATATACTTTTACCATTTTTCACAGCCAGATTTTATCTATAGTGACCTTTGGTACAGTGCATTTAAGTCATAAATCCTTTTATTTGTGAGTCATGGATTAGAATCTGGACTTGAACATTAACATATTTGAATATATTATGATTCTTTTTCTGTATTGTTCTCCTACCCTAAGATATTTTTAAAAAGAGATGTTTCTCAGCACTATCTTTAATCATGAAACCTGCAGCCTTGCTGTGTGATATCAAGCAAGAATCATGGTTTTTGAAGTGATTTGTTCTGTGTCTACCAAAAGAAAAACATTCTCTTCATGTTCTAAAATGGTTAAAGAGGTAAAACTTACTCTTCTAAATGGGCATTCAGCAAGAATCACTATGGAAGTTTTTCAATGGAATTTGTGAAATATTTAATATATTCATTAAGCAATGATTTCCCTGTGGTTATAATTTTTACTTATTTTTGAGAAGTGAAACTTGGAGTATTACACATTCTAAATAGTGCTAATTGCATTTTTCTTTTTTAGGCAGATGAGTATTTCTTCGTGAAACAGGTGCCTTCTATTTAGGATGTTACAGAGTTTAATGCACATTTTCACTCATTTGTCTAATTTTATGCCTTTAAACTTGTGGGTTTTAGAAAGGTAGTAGCATGATAAGGGGGCAAGCTTAGGTTGAGATCTATTTCAATATAAAAGTTCAAGAAAAAAATGTTGTTAACAGCTTAGAAAAATGACATAAAAGTCTGCAATGTAAATTTGTTTATATACTTATTATAATATATATTAATATAGTAAAAAGATAAGCTAATAAAATATTTTGTTTTCTTAAATCTGAGTTGAAGATATAAAAACAAAGATATATTCATGAAAAAGGAGTCAGAAAAGGCAAATCGATGCTTCAATTTCCTTATCTGTAAAATGAGGTTAATAATGCTACTTCTTCATCAAGTTGTTTTAAGATTAAGTGACTTCATACAGTATATAGTTGTCTGGTAGATTTTTAATAAATTTAACCTATTATTGCTTTGTCATCACACTTTAAATGTAGTTATTTGCTTACAATTTTAACCTTTGTTGCACACAAAATTCTTGGATACTGATGGTTAGTGAACTCAAGTTCATAGATCATAGAGAAGGCAGAAGAATGTATTGTTTAAATTTGAAATCTTGTTTGGGCCATACTTTGCTGCTGGGTACTCTAAGCAGACACAGTTTGAACAGCAGCCAATTATTTAGTATGGAATTTATGTTTCAAAGCCTCCCTTATCACTCAGCAGTCTGCTATCTTATAGAAGCATTACTAAAAAGGCTAAGAAATCACCCACAACATAGACTGCTGTATGGTTTCTATATTTGCACTTGGAGATAAAGTGTGTTTATACACAGTACTTGGGTGCCTCTTTTCAGCCAGTTACACTGGGTGATCTATCAATGGAGACTTCCATGGAGTGATGCAGTATTACAGTTATCATTCCTTATTTCTTCTCTTACATTTGTCTTGTTTTACTAACCTAGTAACAGATAAAAATGAAAAGACCAAAAAAGATCATCTTGTGCTAACCCTAACCTTATCAAATAGAAATAAATTCTTGTTATTCACTGCCCTTAATCCTTTTCATTCTTAAACAGGACAAGAAAAACATGTTCTGCTACAACCAAAAAAAGTATTATATCATAAAGATGTATGTGAATATGCTGGCATCCTTAATATTCTGCATACTTAATTTAACAAAAATATATGACGTACTCCTTAAGTAGGGAAATTTCTTAGTAGCTTTCTTTAGTGTCAATAAACCTAACACAGGAGAACTGTGGCTTAGCTTTTTCAGTTTTACTTCATTTTTTTTCCCCAAGTGAAAGGAAGAATCTCTAAAAGATGAGGCAAACTGAGTTTTAAAGTTGTATTTCTCTAGCAAAAACCTTGTTCTAGAAAGAAAGGAAGGAAGGATGGAAGGAAGGAAAAGGAAGAAGGAAGAAAGAAAGAAAAAGAAAAAAAAGGAGAGAACTTTTCCTGGCTTTTTTCCTGGTTATTTTATAGAGATTCTAGGGCAAAAATATAGGACCCTCAGGAAAATATATTGAATTATGTTCTTTTTCTTTAAATATTCAGTCTTAACTCTTCAGCTACTGAGAGAGGGGGACAGGCTGCAGGCAGGACACAGTTTTCTCCGTGACAGTAGTAAGGCAGTTTAAAAGGCCAAGCCTGTTGTGGAACAACTTAGCATAAGGAAAGTCAAGCATGAATTGAACAGCCTTAGCTGGCTGTTAACCAGCTGATTGCAGAACCTGAGAAACTCCCAGCACAGAAATGAAGTAACATAACGTTAACCAGTACCCCCATGCTTCTCTGTCCTTGAGAGCTTTGTTTAAGCTACAGCAACACTGAGAAGTGAAAAGAAGGTTTGTGTTGCTTTTCCTTTTTGGGAAATGGTGTCAACATGCATAATATTGGGTGATTTATGTGATTCTGAGGCCTGTGAAAGACAAACTGAGAATTTTTAAAGCTAATGCAGAATTAATTGCAAATTGTCTTATTTTAATTGAGCCCTTAAGGTTTAAGGATTTTTCTGTCTCTAGTCTCTTGCTTAAATGCTGTCATCTATCTCTTTCACCAAAACATAGATGAAAATGATGATTGTTGCTTCAATGACCAAGGACCTTAAATGGACTTATATGTACATATATGTACTTGAAAGTAGTCTTTTGTTATCATTGTAACTGCAATCCTCCCAAGGTACCTCGAAGAAGTGAAATACCTGCTGCTTATCCCTGTGAGGGAAAAGGTGTAAGAAAGTCATGAAATGGAGTATCAGAGTCGGTCAAATGTATTCTTTAAAAAATAATTTGCTGAAGATTTAAGGCTAGATGATGATTTGATTGAAAACAGTAGACTGCTGACATCACCAGGACAATCAAGTTACTGCCAACTTGTCTTGTTTATCTAAAAGATCTTTGCAAAAAAATAAGATTTTCCCACACACACAGTACACGCACATGAGTCATAGGCAATACAATAATAGGGATAAATGGACTTTCCTTTTCTTTAATATACTTATGTCTGAAGTAACTCATTTTACAGCTTTCTTCTTTGAGGTACCACAGCACAACAGGAAAGGAAGAGGCATTGCTGAGTTCATAATGCTATTTCAGTGTGGCAGCCTAAGCACATGAGGAAATGACACCCCAGGCCTGTATTTGGAGCCTTACAGTTACTGTGACGACAACACACACTAAAGGAAAACAAAGATGGTCTGCTCACCAGGGCGAGCCAGGAAGAGTTTTGCCAGCTCAGATTTTTCCTAATTATTCTATAAGTCTTGAAATGTGACGCTAGAGGTATTCAAGGCTCTTTGTGTTTCATTAACTGTTTAGTGACACATGCTTGAAGAGCAGTCTGGTATTTGGATCAGGGAGTACTCCTACATATAAGCTTAGCTTTTACATGCTGTCTTTTTAGAAATCTTCTGGTTTGGACACCACAAAACCAGCTGCTTTGGTCACAGTTTGTTGCTTGTTCTGCTCCTTGATTAAGCCAGCTGCAAAGTTCACTCCTCAGGGGCCCTGCAACTTTGGGTTAGAATTCCTACCTGTTACATTCTGCTCATTCCATAGATTGTTGCATATCAGGTTTTCCTGCCAATGACTGAGACACCTAAAGTCTTATATAATGATATATAAGACTGTGATAATAATAGTTATATGTAATATATTTACTGTCCATAATATATAATAGCCAAAATATACTCAAGATTACTATGTATCAGGTATTGTGCTGAGCATTTTACATGGATGATTTTATTTGCTTCTCATAACAGCTATATGAGACACACACACACACACACACATATTTTTTTTGTGGTGGTACTGGGGATCAAAATCAGGTCCCTGTGTACACTAGGCAAGTGCTCTATAATGGAGCTACACCCTCAGTCCTTTAAGATACTATTTTTATCCCTCTTTTGTAGGTTAGGAAAATGAGGTTCATCAATATTACATAACTTGCCCAATGGTAGATTTGAAATTTAAAATCAGGCAATTTGACCTTATTTAGCTTTTTTTCCCCCCAACCACTTTTTTGTAATGTAGGCAGTTGTTCAAGGAATACCTCCAACCTAGATGACAGTGAAAAGTTTTAATGAGTGTAGAATGTGATACTGCAGGAGGTCTGCTGCCTCTGTAGTTGTAAAAGAGTCACTAAGGTAAAAGAATAGAGAGATTTGGGGTTAAAAAAAAAAAAGTCAATGAGGCCTCTTTCCCAGGGTCCCACAGTGGAGCCAGAAAAGCTTAGTGGCCAGTGGAGTTGCACAGCCCATAAAGAGCTGGGCTTGGGGCATTGGAATGCAGAAGCAAGTCTTCCAGCTATTGATGGAGCAATGTGATTCTTGGTTTTGATACTGCTGAGTCAATTCCCTGGAAGAGATGCCAAAGAAAATTTGATTTTATGATCCATTATGGCTACATCATTTGATACGTTTGGTTTTGGTCTGTTGCTGCTCCCATTGACAACTCAGAACCCAGCCTTCTCTTTTAACATTTGAAATGCTCTGCAGGTATCTGTCTTGATCATAAACATTCAGTTTGTGAAGTGGATTCAGGAAGAAGTTCTACAAAATACTTATTCTGGTGTTGGTAGCCATATTCTTTTAAAGAAACCATGTGTGTGTGTGTGTGTGTGTGTGTGTGTATGTGTGTGTATGTATTGGTCAGAGGAGATCATGAAGAAAAGGACAGGAGGTCTGTTCTGCCTAATTACATCTTATTTGCTCCTAATGACTTTGTGTAGGTGGGGAGTTGGCAATCTGGCAGAAAGTTATTCCATAAGAATAAAACCAAAGACAAAACAAAACAAAACAGAAAGCCTGTTATAACTGAAGGAAAATTATCTGACACTTTTCAGCCAGAGGTTTACTATAGTGTAGCAGTACCACAGACACTTTATTGAATATTTTATTTCATTCTTCTATCTTTTAAAAACAAGAGTTGACTGCATGATGCTAAATGTCTATTTGGAAGTAATTATTATTTTTTTTTTAGTTTTTATGTATGTATCTGGCATTTAACTTCCAGATTATCTGAAGTAATAGGAAGAGTTTTAATGAATTTTGATGAAACAGATAATGCTTTGCTTTTTCTTATGTCAGTGGTCCTAAACATGTCACTTTTCCAGTGTATTAAATAGTCCTAAGTAAGTGAATGTTTCATATAGGATAAACAGAATGAGTCTCTTCCCTCTGAGAAATTCTATAAACAGTATCTTGTCACAAAAGTACTAGTGTACTCTAAGCCCTTCTCCCCCACCCCCATTTATTATTGGTTAATGTGCAGGACTTGTATTACTGCTGTTTGACAGGCTAAACATCTTCCAGAAGCAAAGATATTGTGCTCTGTGACACAGACCTGTTTGATCCAAAGCGATGGAAAAACCTGAAGGCAGAGATGCTTAACATTTCAGCAAGGCCTTCTGTTTCATTGACAGGATCTCTCCTGATTTCCTTGCAATAAAAGTTCAGATTTCCTCCCTTTGTCTTCTCCTGTCTTTATATAAAAAGATGTAACAGTGTCAAGGAAGAAAATAATTAATATTCCATCCGTTGGAGACAAAGAGCTTGACTGGATGGCGTCTGGGAATATTTTTTTCTCATCCAATTATTCCAAATTTCTCTTGGCAACAAAACTGAGTGATAACTTCCACCTTAGTCTTTAGCTAATACTTCTTAAATGGAAGATATTAACAATTTATCACATTTAAGACTTATATTGAACTTCTGTAAGATTTCCTGGTTCTCTTGGCACTTCAGCGCCTGGTCTGATTGCAAACAGGAATGAGGTTCTGGGTCTCACGCTGTTGATGATTACAGGGCTTTGGTCCTTAGGCTCCCCTTAACAGCAGGAAAGTAAAGAGTAGAAACATCTAGACTCAGTTCACTTGGGACCATCAGATCATATAGTCCTGTGTTTTCAAAGTCACCAGGGGTGTTTTAAAAGTTCATATGCCTTGTCTAAACCCGCAGAGGTTCTGATTCAAGTTGGTTTGAGAGGGTGCCCAAATATTAGATTATTTTGGCAGATTTCATATGATTGTGATTTGCACCCAAGATTGAGAATGAGTTATCTAGGACCACCTCAAAGGAAGTTACTCAGGAGAATTTATAAAGATCTCCCTGTTGGTAGAATTGGGTCTGGAGCTGAGTTCAGCTGACATTTGGCAGTGGGCACTTTCCATACTTTGTGATGGCTGTATTCCTGGTTCAAATGAGTGGGCTCCAGGATCATAACCTGACTTTACTTTTAAGGTCTTGACTAAGGAGACTTCAATTGCTTCCTGGATTCATTTCTATTATTGCACCTT
This sequence comes from Geosciurus inauris, assembly GCA_004024805.1. Taxonomy (NCBI): domain Eukaryota; kingdom Metazoa; phylum Chordata; class Mammalia; order Rodentia; family Sciuridae; genus Geosciurus; species Geosciurus inauris. The sequence goes on along the minus strand of PVHX01001187.1, from coordinate 209,149 downwards.
AGGTCTGGATAGGAGTCACACAAGTAGAACTAGAGGCAGAGCAAGGACCAGAATTTAAGTCTCCCGAGTCCTAGTCTTTTGCTTTTTCTATCACATAATTATAATAAACATTGCAGTTGCTAATAGCTTTGAGTGTCTTGATGTATTAGGCACTAACAACTCCATGAGGCAGATATGCATATGCTGTAAATTTTACAGATAAAGAAACTAAAAGAATTGCTCCCCCACAAGCAGGTGGCCGTGCTGGGGTGAGTCCAGGCATTTGGACTCCTCAGCCTGTGCTTGTGATCGCTTAATCACTTTGCTATTCTGGAGCTCACTCTGAGAATATAAGGTGTTGAATGGCAGCTGCTCCCCTGTTTCAGCATCAGGCTGTAGTGGCAGCTGGCTTTGGTGCCCTTAGCTCCCACTAATTAGGTTTTGTGATTGACCAGAGATTGGGTCCTTGACTCCCCCTGTTTTCCCAATGAGTGGGCCAATTGAAGGAAGCTTGTTCTCTTTGAGACTCTTATAAAGCACTGCATTTCCCCCAGTGACTGTGATTCTTATATCTTGTCTTTCTTTTCCCTTGTGGGCCAATATAACACCTTATGCCTTATTTTGGGACACATGTTCTCTTTACCTTTTCAAAGCCATTCTAGCTACAAACTCCACTCTCCTGTTTAAATCCTTGACTTTTCCCCTTGCCTGTGAATCTGGATTGCTTCCCTGTGTTCCCTGTGATCCCTATCTGGACTTTCATACTACTCACTCCCTAATTCCTCCCATAATATCCATGACAGCAGGAAGGGATTAATTGTTTTGCTTCTCCTATAGCAGCAGGTGCATTGGAAACAAGCTGGTCTGTTCTGCAAAACTGACAGGTCAGTGGGTCAAAGTACTCTGAAGAACTTTTAAAAATCCACATTTTTTTTTTAATTTAAAAAAAATTTTTTTTGGTTGTTGATGGATCTTTATTTATTTTATTCATTTGTATGTGGTGCTGAGAATCGAACCCAGTGCCTCACTCATGCTAGCCAAGCGATCTACCACTGAGCCACAACCCCAGCCCTCCACATTTTTTTAGGTAACATATATGCAATTGTTTTTCTGTTTCGTTCCACAAGTTTAAAATTCTACTCAACAGGCCTTTTTGCACCTTCATTTCACTGTCTGGTTAAATGAAGCTTTCCAAGATAAAAATCACCAATGACAAATACTGTAGTATAGATTTTTCTAAGCAATAAAAACTAAACAAAAAGTGAGGTTATTATAATTGTTTTGTAATAAATACTTAATGTAAATTCAAACAATGTAATAAATGCAGTTGTGACTTGGGACTGTTTTTAGAATCACCTTGTACAGAACAATAAATGCTTGCTTAATCGAATCCATTGAATATCATGAAATTGAGAAAGTAAACATTACTACCCATTTTTATTGATTGAATTGAACCTTTTTTTTTTCTTGATAAACAGGATGACAATCTGTGACAGTAATTCTTTCTTCTAGTTTTTAGTTTTCTCTAAAACTTTAATGGTCACATATTGCTTTTCTAACAATATAAATTAAAAATCAGCAAATGTTTTAAACGTTCATTAAAGAATCACTGAGTAACCAATTCAGTACTTAATGAGGAGCTGGACTCTAGCTCAGATTAACACAATATAGGTGTATGTCCATTAACAGGCTAAAACTCTTAAATACACTATCATAATACACATCTATCAACACAAGTCTAATTACAACTATTTACCCCTCATCTTTTCACACAACTTTATAAAAAAACAACCAGGCTCTTATTGTACTTCATGAGCTGAACATGCTCTCATCCTGGGAAATCTATTTTGGAGTTAGGATTGCTCCACTCCCCTACAAGTGGCAAAGCAACAGCTGCCATCTAATTAATGTTACTGCTGACAGTTCCAGCTGATGAATACCATTGAATTTCCCTATCAGAGTCCATACTATCTGCATTACTCCAAGAGGAAACCTTGATTATAGTTGCTTGATTTTTGCCTTATTTCACCACAGCTTTCTTTCTCGCATCACTTCCTCCAACTTTTAATGATGCTGTTATTTACATCACCATGCACATCTTCCAGGGAATAAAGTCCCAGCGGAACACATGTGTTCCTGGTGATGTATTGTGATGGAATCTCACCAAAATGAACACATGAAGCCCTGAGCTCAAACAGAGGAGAGCACAAGGAGTGGGGGTGGGGGAAATCGATGAAATTGTCTTGTGGTTTCTCAGAAAGTGAAGAATTTTGAGAGAGAGAGAAAGAGAGAGATTAGAGAAAAAACGGAGCTCTTGTTTTTTCCATGTAGTATTAATGAAAAATTAGAACCTAGAATTTGATTTATATCTGCTTTATATTATTACTTCAATTTCTATTTCCAGATAATTTCATAGGAGTTGGATTCCACAGTGCTGTTGCTATTGCTCTGTGAGAATTTAAAAGGATTTGGGCTATGTGGAAGCAAATAGGTATAGAGGGAGTTCCATTCAGTCTGCTCATCTTGAAGAACATATCCTGGGCTTAGTCAGGCAAGGCTCATGCACTGTAGCTGGAAAGGGGCTGAACTGGTGCAGAATTAGGAGCATGACAAGTAGAACACAGGGTCCTAATTATAAGACATAAGATGTCAAAAAGTCATCCAAGCCAGCCGCTGAATCTGAGGGTCTGACAGGTGGTTTATTGGGTGTTTTGGCAGATAGGTGGAGCATGGCTGAGTTCTGACACTGTTTGGGCAAGCTTAGCAGGAGCAGAGCAGGAAAAAGAGCCAGGAGGTGGGATTCAGGAACAAGGTATCTGAGGAGGAGAAGCAATCCTGGAGGTGTGAGATGTTAGACTTTTAATACAATGTCAAAACAACTAAGATGATCTTAAATTGAAGGACTGGGCTAGAGATCTTTGTGTCTGTCCTGCTTCACAAATAGTGTGCATCATTCACTCATTCAGTAATGTTTGTAAGGACTCTTATGTGTTAGGCACCAAGCTAGGGATTAGGATACAACAGTAAATATTATTTTATCTTTAACAGGAGGTACAGATAAAAGCAAAGGCAAATTCAGGACCATGTGACTAGAGAGTAAATGGTATTATGGGAGCACAGAAGTGGTGTCATTCACCTAGTTCTGAGTGGTCAGTGCTTGGTCCAGACTTCATGTGTGTGATCACATGATTCTTGCTGTGGGTAAGAGGGACTATAGAAGCTGAAAATGAGCTAGGGCCTGACAAGCAAGATCTAAGGGAATGCAGCAGAAATGAATGTGATTAAAATGCTCAAATATCTGATTTGTTGCAACAAGTCCACATAACTCCACAAATGGTGGGGAACTAATAAATTGGATTCTTTCGCTTACTTGAAAATTTTAGTGTTTTCAAAAGTTGTAAAGAGGATCCATTGTATACATATATGTTCATATTTAAATCTTTCATGGCTGCAGTGAGCCAGGCAAATACACATCTTGTGGACTGGAAAACTCCTAATCCTTACCACTCACACTGCTGAATATTCTTTCAAAACTGTGACCACTCTCACTATGTCTAAAAAGGGGCGATGAATGCTTCCTATAAAAGTATTTGCTTTAGGACTTTTATAAGTATGTGCACTGTGAAAAAATACTTAAATATATTCAACACTCTACTTCAAGGCTTGACTGCTGTTGATGCAATAAACTTGTGTAATAGTCAGGAAACTTGTGAAGCTCAAGTTGGGAGGGTTGCCTTACCACATATCAAGATTAATTTTGTAACCACACAGATTAAAACACTTTGGTAGTGGTATCAGAATCAGTTCAGATCAGATCAGGAGGGAAAATGGCAGAAATTAAAGAAAAATATACACCCATATATAAGAATTTAATGTTAGCGAGTAGAGATATTATAAATCTGTAATGAAACTACTGATTATTCATCAATGAGGTTGAAATAACTCGAAAAAATAAAATTTCTATGTCATACAGAAATATGTTAGATCAGAAATATAAGTGCAAAAAAGTAAAATTCTGATATATATCTATATATACACATACATATATAGGTACACACATACACACATGATGCTGAAGGCCTTCCTGAGCAAGATTAAAAAATCAAAAGCAGCAACCCAGAAAAACAAGCCTAAAATATTTGATTCCAATATCTGAAGAAAATTTTTACACAGAAAAACAAAAGCAAAAACAAACAATTCTCATGAACAAAGTTAAATTTTGATCAGCATTTTGTGATAGAATAATCAAAACCAAATATTCTGAATATAGAGAGCTATTTTAAATAAATAAGGAAAAAAGACAGCAATAGAAAAATAGACAAATGACATAAATAATTTGCAACAAACATATGAAAATGTTTAGCCTTACTGGTAATTAAAAACTTAAATTAAAAGAGGATAGTGTTACTTCAACCAACACATTAACAAAGGACTCAAAAAAAAAATCTAATACCCAGTGTGGTGAGAAATGGATACTATATATTGCTGGTGGGAAAGTCTACTGGCACAAGCTTCCTGAAAAATCACCTCAACAATATGTGGTAAAAATTCTTATAATCAGAAGAAAAATATGTGCACTTCCATTCTGAAAAATAAAAGAGTCTAAACACATGAAATGCTTTTGAGAATACATTGTTTTCTTTTCCTCCTATTGTTCTCCAATCTTGACTACTGACTTCTAAAAAATTTGGCAGACCTAGAGACTCTTATTTTCAAAAAAAAAAAAGTCAACATACTTCTTCCTCAGTTGCTTGATTGGATTTCCTAGGAGGGGGCTTGCTGGATTAGTTGTTGGGCCATAGCTATGGAGTCCATTCTGCCTCATCATTGAAGTGTCAAGTCCATCTCCATGGTAGTTTATTTCTGGAATAATGTTATTATCAAAATACAAACTGAGGCACTGAGTTTGATATTCAGTACCACATTAAAAATAAATAGATAAAATAAAGTTATTTTAAAAAATATGCAAACAGTTAAAATGGACACACAACTAGATCACGAGAGTGAGAAACCAAGGGACAGGTGGGTAAAATGAGGTACTATGGCAGGGGACCTCATGAAAGGTACTAATGTTCACATTTTGAGCAATCTGCCCAATTCATGAATTAGTTTGAAAAAATTGTTTTACTAAAACATTTGTAGATACTGAGAGATGTGAAGAGATGATAGATTACAAACCCTTTTTGAGAGATGATGAAGCTGAGACCCATGAAGTTTAACTTCCTAAGTCATACAACTTACCATTCTGATGTAAGTCTACAGACAAGCCACAGCATTGTGCTGTGTATCCTCCTAGAACCCAAAATACCAACTGATACTGTATTTGGTTTAGCAATCACCAAACATAAGTTGGAAATAAAGCACAGTTGTCATTATTCAGACATACAGTGTAATTAACTTAGTTATATATGATTCCTGTGCTCACTCTATTTGTGGGTGTGAGACAAATAAAAAGAACTCATTCAAGCCACAGGGTTGTTTCCCAAGATGCCTGCTTTACAGGAGCTTATGATTTCTGATCTGCACCATGAGGTGTCATCAATCCTGCCTGCTATTCCAGGGGATGGAGAAAGGCTGTGCTAACCCAAGCCCCAGTCACAGTTGCGTGTGGGCAGTGTCCCCTGAGGGAGGTACGTGATTCCCAGCTGCTTGCTAGGCTGAGAGTAGGGACATGTGGTGAACAAATTTGGTAGAGAACCGGGATGTGAGTGAAATCTCACCCAAGACTTGTGTGCTCACATTCTTTTGCTTTCCTCTGGGTAAGCCCTTTTTTGGAAGAAGCTTCTTCTGTAAGGTTACCCGGAGTGAAGCTAGCTACTAAACATCTGAAGCCTAGCAGGACATTAAGATCATCTTTGTTGTTTGATTCTGAAAAGAATGTGCTGAAATGAAATGGTTTATCATTCAAATTGTCCTTCCACGTGTTATTTTTCACATATTGGGCCAAATGAATGAGTTCTTTTTATTTTTCTCACATCTACAAATAAAGAAGAGCGAGCAAAAGTATCATATATAACTGAGTTAATTACACTGTGTATGTTTAAATAATGACAACTGTGCTTTCCAACTTCTATTTGGTCATTGCTAGACCAAATACAGTATCCATGGTTTTGTTTCCTATGATTTCTGATACCCTAGGTCAACTGTGGTCTGAAGATATTAGAAGATTCAAGAAATGAACAATTCATAAGTTTTAAATTGTGTACCATTCTGAGTAGTGTAATGAAATCTTGCATTGCCCAGCTCTATCCCGAGTGGTATGTGAATCATGTTTTTGTCCAGCATATTCAGCCTGTATATGCTTCCCACCTGCTGGTCACTCAGTAGCTATCTTTGTTATCAGATAGACTGCTCTGGTGTCACAGTGCTTGTTCAAGTAAACCTCAATTTTTAAAATAATGGCTCCAAAGAGAAAGAGCAGTGATGCTTGAACTTCAGATACACCAAAGAGAAGCCACAAATGGCTTCCATGAAGTGAAAGGGTTACTATTGGATAGGGGGAGATTGTTCTAGAATAATTCTATTTTACTATTAATCATTGTAAGGGCTGGAGTTGTGGCTTGCGGGTACAGCCCTTGCCTAGCATGTGGAAGACCCTGGGTTCAATCCCCAGCACTAAAATCACTCCTCTAAACTCGGCCTGCCCCCTCCATAAGAAAAATAATATAAACTACTAGCTGTTGTTGTTAATCTCTTAATTGCTAAATTGTAAATTAAACCTTATCATAGGTATGTATAGGGAAAAAAACATAGTCTATATGGAGTTTGGTACTATAAACAATTTCAGGCATCCAGTGAGAGTACTAAAACCAGTACCCTCCCCAGCAGATAATGGGGGGTATTCTGATTTAACTAACAATCCCTTTTCAACAAGCCCATCACATTGTTCATTTATAGCCCATTTTTCTTTAAATAGCTCAGCCAATAATTTTCTCCTGTCCTTGTTTCCTATTACCCCTTATTCTCTCCTTTATATAATCACATTATGACGTGTGGGAATTCTGTTTCTCCTTTGTTCTTTCCCTCTGGTTCAGACTTTTGTATGTGCATGTTTTGTCCCCCTCCCTCAGCTTCTGTCTTAGGTTGTTTAATCACATTTCCACGAATTCCTGGGCTTATTCCTTGTCTCCTCTTTTCCTTCCTTTTAGAACTCTCTTTCTGTTGTTCTTATTGTTTTCAGCCAATCTTAGAGTGTCCTTCAACATTATGTATATGAAAGGGACACAAGTCAGAATACTTTTACTAATGTTGCAGGCAACATTTTTATTCACACATGGAAATTTCTTACCAATAATTAACCACCAAGTTCAAGATTAGTTATACATTTCCAATTAAAACTCTTAACCCTAAGCGTTCTCTGAGAAATAGCCACCTTGGGGGAGAGACCTCTCATTTCTTCTAGATTATTGTACACGAGAGAAGAGTTTGAAGAACAAATTACCATTCAATGTGAGGATCAGGCCAGACACCTGGGAATAGGATGCTCTGGCTCAACTTCTTCGGGTTTCAATGTTCTACTACTCTGGTATAGCATCTTCTATGCTAACAGGTTGGGAGGACATGGGCTAGGTACAATGACTGTAAAGAGTGTTTAATATACTAAGAAAAAGTCAGAATCGTGTCTACATAAAGTTCTCAGCTAAATTCCAGAAATTTTTCATGAGCACATTGGAGCAACAGCTTTTAAAGAAAAGGAGAGTTATAAATGAGTATTTAAAATATGTACATGGAATAGGTTGGTCACTATTTTCTAAAACATTCTTGTAAAGATTCTACATACTGTTTCTGTGTAATGTTTTTTTTAACTTAATTTCTTCACTAATGATGGTTGGTTTATTTGTTTAATTTGGTTCACAGCAAACCGAAGGTTACAAATAGTCCCCTGAGTTGTGTGTGATCTGGACTTAATTACAGAAGCAATTGTCTAGAAATTTCCCCAATATTCTTTAAAGCCCAATTAACTGAATGACAAATTATGAATAATGAGACCAATAAGACCTAATCCATAAATTGTCATGTCAATATGACAATCATTAATGTTAATACAACTAATATAGCCACTGGCTCTAGAAAGGAAATAAATGATAAAATAATAATGATCATCATTTTTATTGAGTGCTTCCTACATAGAAGGAACTATGCTAAATGTGTTACGTGCGTAGGTTAATAATAACTATTATTATTCTCATTTTATAGATACAATCATGCTACTTTTAAAATTCTTCCTTAAGACATAAAATCTTGTTATCTAAAATTAGGCTTGTCTGAAACACAGATATCTAAAATTCAGAAAACCAGGTGTAAGCTCATGAAATGATTTTTCCCTCATTGATTTTCTAATACTTGATTGCTTTGGTTTATATACAGAATTCATTATAACATTTTTAAAAGTTATAAAGATATTATCAAAGAGGCAAAAAAGCAAGTTATACTCTGAGGTATTTTAACTTTTTAAACCTCAGAAAAAATTTTTTATCATTTTAATAATAACATATGCTATGATTATTATGTTATAAATATTTGCTGGGCTATCCTTCAGTGGGAGTGGTGAGATGATGAACAGTGCCTGGCAATCATAAATACAAGGTCTGTAAGCTGATTTCAGGAGAAAAATTAAATTAGCTCTGAGCCATCCATTGATTTCATGCTAGATTTCTCTTGTGAGTAGTTCAGGTTGTAAAATAAATTTTTCTTTGTGGAGAGCTAATAGCTCTTAGATCAAATCTTCAGTCTTTACCTGCTTCTCTGGAATGGCTTGCCTTGACCCGCCCAGACTGCTTGTGATTTATAACTCAAATAATCATTGATTAATACTTAAAATACATTTTATTGGAAAATTTAAATTATACTTAGTTTATAATAGAGATCAATTAAACTTGTGTCTGATAGTATCTTCTTTAGATAACTAATGAGTGCTTGGTCTCATGGAAAGAGGAAGCCTTGCACTTCTTCTGCCGTCATAGTGACTATCAACCCCCTAAGCAAATGCTGCCTAGAAGAAAAAAAGAACTAGTATCTCAGTGGGACCCACACATTTCTAGAAAAGTTGGAAGTGTACTACAACTACCCCTGAAACACTGGATAAGATTTTTACCTGATGTTTCATCATTTCTTTAATGTAGATGAGCCAGGAACAAGGATATTCCTGTAGATAACTGTAGCACAGCATTGAGATTAGGAAATTGACAATGATGCTTCTCTACCATCTAATCCTCAGAATCTATTCAGGCTCCCCAACTGTCCCAGCAATGCTTTTTCTAGCAAAACGATTTATTTCAGAAGCACACATTGCATTTAGTTGTCTCTCTTTGTTTGTTTGTTTGTTTGTTTTCTGTGTGGAACATTTTCTTAGTCCTTCTTTGACATTTTTTGAAGATTATAGGCCATTTATTTTGTAAAATGTCCCTCATTTTGGATCTAATGTTTCCACATCGATTTAGGTTGTGTGTCTTTGAGAAAGCATTTGTCTATCTTGTTTTTTTTAATTTGTTGTTGTTTTTTTAATTAGAGATTGAATCCAGGGATACTTAACCACTGAGCCACATCCCCAGCCCTTTTTATTTTTTTCATTTTGCCACAGAGTCTAAGCTAAGTTACCTAGGGTCTTACTAAATTCCTGAGGCTGGCTTTGAACTTGTGATCCTCCTGCCTCAGCCTTCCTCGTCGCTGGGATTACAGGCATATGTCGCTGGGATTACAGGCATATGCTACCTCACCTAGCTGTTTGTCTTGTTTTTAATGACAAAAACCTTCTTTGATACTAGAAATACAATGTTATTGATACAAAGCCATGCTCAATTTAGATTTCCACGTATCCAACTTTAATGTCATTTATAACTTTGTATCTATTCTCTATAATTTTAATGTTTTTTAAAAACCATAATTTAGCCTGTCGTGTTGCATATATGTGGCAGAAAGTCTCACTATTGACCACTGTGATGGTCTAGCTCAGTGTTAATCAACCTTGACACAACTGATATTTTGGGCCAGGTAACTCTTTATTGTAGAGAGACAATCCTTTATACACTAGGATGTTTATTATTAGCATATTTGACTTGTGTGTAATAGATGCCAGTAGCACTCCAACCCTCAGGCCCTAGCAACTAAAAATGTGTAGAGACATTGCTAAATGCCCCCTGAGGGGTAAAATTATTTCTAATTGAAAACTGCTCATTTGTTTTACTGGTCTAAACTCCATTCCTATTCAAATTCTCATGGAACAGAAAGAAAATGGCAATTTCTTTTCTTTTTTCTTTTTTTGGTTGTAGATGGACACAATGTCTTTATTTTATTGCTTTGTATGTGGTGCTGAGGATCGAACCCAGGGCCTCACGCTTGCAAGGCAAGCGCTCTACACTGAGCTACAATCCCAGCCCTGGCAATTTCTTTTCTTTCATTCAGTTCTATCTTCCTTTAAATATAATTAGAGCATTTCATCACATTCTAACAGTGAAATCTTCTCTAAATAACTAAATACACCTCCGTCTAACTTGGTTTCCATTGAGCTCTGTCAGGACAAGAGACTTGCCTGACGTAAGATGCAGTGTCCATCTTACTGGCATCAGTGTTGGTGAGCAAGTTTGCAAAAAACCAAAAGAGCTTCTCTAATGTTTATATGTTTGTTTACATTTTGAGGTCTATTAAAAAAACAAAACAAAATAGAAATCCAGATAACTACCATTTTTCTCTATAATACATAGACTTTCCTGATTCCATTGTTTTTTTCATTCCTTAAGGGCATTCATTTATTGTCTGGTCTGTGCATTTTAGCAGGCAATTGTTTTCCATTTATACTTGATTTTATGCCTTTTTGTATGTTTGCTCACTTTCACCTCATTATTTTGTATTCCTATCTAATTAGAAGCTCTTGAAGAAGAAGATATGCCTCTTCTGTGCTCCCTACTAGCAGACATATGGTTAAACTAAGTAGAGTGCCTGCTCAGTGAATATTGGATTCAATTCAGCTTCTTATACTGGAGTGTATGAGAACTGAATATTTTAGAATATGACAGATTCTCACTGAGCTTACTAAGCGTACCTCCAGAAAGTGCAAAGAAGGAGAAAGAGAGAAACTAGAATATATTAATATTTCTAATGGAATTGAACCTTGGGTACTCTGCCACTGAGCTATGTCCCCAGATCCTTTTATTTCTATTTTTATTTTTTTCTATCATGAGAAGGATCTCACTAAGTTGCTGAGACTGGCCTCAAACTTGGAATCCTCCTGCCTCAGCCTCACAAATTGCTGGGATGACAGGTGTGCACCACTGTGCCTAGCTAACACCTAATTCTTAATTTACACAAGGGAAGTTATAAGACCATAAATGTTTGGCTAGTATTTAGTGAGATTTCTCAGCCATCATCAAGTTTTTCATTTGGATGTGGCTTTTATTATTTATTTATTTGACATACTTTTAAGGACCTACAAAATGTTATTTTATCATAAATGAGCACTTTGGGGGCATCAAAGCAAATGATCCCTCCTCAGAGGTTGTTCATAAAGAAAAAAACAAAAAAATAAACAAAACCCCAAACCCATGATATTCTCAAAATTTAGCTGGTTTGAAAGTCCCAGGCCTTTCATATCCAGACTTGACTGCCTGAAAAAGCCTGTGCTCTACCATGCTCCACAGTCTTCCCTCTAGAGTATAGACTTTAATTAGAAAGGTAGGAAAATATTGAAATAGGCAATGAGAAAAGAAAAGTAAAAATATGGCTAAGAGACTTTGAGATTTGGAAATGTGCTGTTTCTTTCAATATTTATGGGGCTTAAATGGGTTTTGGAAGAAGTAAAATTTATGGCATACTGTATATTACGTTTCTTTGAACAATATATGTGCTGTGGAGATAATTTGATGCTTTTAGTTCTTTAAATATTTCTTCTTAAATAAATCCATTCAGTCCATTAACCGTAGTTAATGTTTTCCCACTGGTTTGTACATGTCATAGCTAAAGACCAATGTAGACTAATGGGGACGGAGAAGGAAAAATGAGTACATTCATGAATTATTCTCTGTTCTCACTTTAGACAAGTTAATTTTTCTTAAATTATCAGGTTCTGCCTTAATCATAGGCCATTTGTGGTTATCAAGAAATAAATGTTTGTATGTTTGGACTTCACAGTCTTATGTTTCACCTAAAAGCCAGGTTCAATCAGTCCTCTAACACCCTATCACGGGACATTCAGAGTGGGAATCAAACTTTTAAAACACAGATAATTCTTAGATTATGAAATTGTTCTCCCAATGAATATTGAACTAAAACTCGAAGAACACTGTTCTGTTAAATTAACATTGAAATATAATTGTATTAAGAGGATAACTTTTATTTCCAGAGTAATCATATTAGAAATTTTTATTTTTATTTTTTCTTATTGGAAATTTAAATATTTCACTTTTATCACAGCAGCCTGGGTGGATAATTCAAACTTCACCCTCCAGTCACAAAAAATAAAGCCTCACCCAAAATTACCTTTCAGCTTATAAGAACAGAGTGTAAAGGATTACATTCTCTTGGTGTGACCTGCAGTGTATTTGGTTTCTCCAGTACCATGAATGTAAGGAAGAAATGGTTTAGGTTTAATAGAAACTGTTCATTTTTGTTTGTTTGTTTGTTTTTTGTTTTGGTACTGGTGATTGAATGCAAGAGTGCTTTACCACTGAGCTACAATCCCAGTCCTTTTGATTTTTTTATTTTGAGGGTCTTACTATGTTGCCGCAAGTCTTGCTAAATCAGGCTTTGAACTTATGAGCTGCCTCAGCCTTCAGAGTAGCTGGGATTGTAAGCGTGCCACTGCTTCAGGCAATATTTCATTGATTTTTAACATTTTAAAGCAATATTATTTACAGAAATTTATTATAACTTCATTTTATTATCTTATACATTTATGACATATAAAAATTATTTGTGCATTGAAATAATTTTAAATTACCTTAGTAATAGTCTCCTTATAAAAATTTGACTTTACCGAATTTGTTGAAGTAAGTACCCTTGGTGCGGGCAATGTGGCACAGTGGTAGAGCACTTTCCTGAAGTCAGTACCCTTTGATTATTTCCCTCTCCAATATCGCCTTCTTAGTCTTCTCTCTAGAAACATTGGCAACATATATACTGCCAGACTTTCCCATGGCATGGCCCAGGGAGAAGATATCTATGTATGTATGTTTTTAAAAATAATGTATACATTATTTCATTTAACATTTCGGTTAGACAATTTTTCATGTCAACACAAATAAGGTCATCTCATTTTAGAAAATTGCAGCATGATTTTCCATATAAAGAATACACAATTATTTATTTTGTCATTCCTATGTTATGAATATTTAGGTTGTTTGAAATTTTTACACTTATAAATAACATGCAATGAAAATATTTTACTGGCCTCTTTGGGCACACTGTTACGTGCCTCTGGGAGAGATACTAAGAGTAGATTTTTGGGGTGATAAGATATGCAAAATGATCTTGAACGTGTTTATACTTGTATTCCCTCCAGTTGTACATGAATATATTCATTGAATTTGAATTTCCTCCATTAAGGTGAGGTTGAGTAAGCATTTATTCAAATCTTGGCCATTTTTATAATTTGTTTAGTGAATTACCAGTTTATATTCTTGGCTTATTGGTTCTAATCTTTTGTTGTTACTTATTTTGGAATATCTTCTGATGGTTGACTTTTCATTTTTCTGATCTTTGGTCATTCAGGTGTTTTAAATTTTTGCAGTTAAATTCATCATTTTTTTATGACCATTGCTTTTTGTGTATTTTTTTAAACAGATTTCCTGATTCCAGAGTGGTACACATTTACCTATACCTTCTTTTCTTTTTTCTTGTTTTGGTATAAGATTGAACCCAGGCCAGTGCTCTATCACTGAGCTACAACTCTAACCCTTTTTATTTTTTATTTTGAGACAGGATCTCATTAAGATGCCTAGGCTGGCCTCAAACTTGTGATTCTCCTGTTTCACCTCCCATGGAGCTGGGATTACAGGACTGTGCCACCACACCTGATTTGCCTACATTTTCTTTTAATAATTTCTTATTGAGAAAATTTTTTATTACACTTTTTTGAGTAGTATAAGATAAAATCTAACTTTAGTTTTTTCAAATGCTTAGCTAGTTCTTTTCATTGATTTAAAATACCATATCATTTTTGCTCATTGATTTGAAATTACAGTTTTATATTTCATAAATATGAGCTTTAGTTACATATATACACATACATATATATGTATATATATATGTATACTTTAAATAAATATATTAGGTTAGTTCTATGTATTCCCCATTTTATAGACAAGGAAACTAAAGCATGAAAATATCAAATAACTTGCCCAATAATAGTCAAGAAATAATGAAACAAGAAATCAGACCTGGAAGACTGGATGTAGTCTGTGATCTTAACTCCAACATTCTCTGTAAAATTCCCATTTATTTATTTTTAAATTTAAAAAAAATTTTAAATTTGTTCTAATTAGATATACATGATAGCAGAATGCATTTCAATTCATTGTACACAATGGAGCACAACTTTGCATTTCTCTGGTTTATATGATGTAGAGTTGTACCACAAGTGCAGTCATACATGTACCTAGGGTAATTATGTTCATTTCACTCCACCGTCTTTCCTGCCCCCATATCTCCTCCCCTTCTTGCCTTTCCCTTTACCCAAAGTTCCTCCATTCTCCTCAACACACCCCTTTCATTATGGATCAGCATCCACTTATCAGAGAGAACTTTTGGCCTGTGGTTTTTTGGAATTGGCTTACTTCGCCTAGAATGATATTCTTCAACTTCATCCATTTACCTGCAAATGCCATAATTTTATTCTCTTTTAGTGTTGAGTAATATTCCATTGTGTATATTTACCACAGTTTCTTTATCCATTCATCTGTTAAAGGGCATCTAGGTTGGTTTCACAGTTTAGCTATTGTGAATCGTGCAGCTATGAACATTGATGTGACTGCATCACTATAGTATGCTGATTTTAAGTCCTTTGTGTATAGACCGAGGAGTGGAATAGCTGGGTCAAATGATGGTTCCATTCCAAGTTTCCTAAGGTATTTCCTTCCATACTGCTTTCCAAAGTGATTGTGCCAATTTGCGGCACCACCAACAATGCATGAGTGTATCTTTTCCCCCCACATCCTCACCAGCATTTGTTGTGGCTTGTATTCTTGATAACTGCCATTTTCTGACTGGCATGGGATGAAATCTTAGAGTAGTTTTGATTTGCATTTCTCTAATTACTAGAGAAGTTGAACACTTTTTCATATATTTGTTGATCGATTGTATATGTTCTTCTGAGAAGTGTCTGTTCAGTTCCTTAGCCCATTTATTGATTGGGTTATTTATTTTTTTGGTGTTAAGTTTTTTTTGAGTTCTTTGTATATCCTGGAGATTAGTGCTCTATCTGATGTGCGTATAGTAAAGATTGTACTCCCACTCCGTGGGCACTCTCTTCACATTATTGATGATTCCTTTGCTGAGAAGAAGCTTTTTAGTTTGAAAATTTCCATTCATAATGAGTCTAATAGATATTATGCTTAATATCTATTAGGACAAATTCCTTGTCTTTGTCTTTTTTGAAAAATGACATTACCATTGTTCATTAAATCTTCCATATAAATTTTAGAATTTCACAAAAAATCTGTATGTTAATAGATTTTGCTGAAATTATATTTGTAATTTGAGAATCTATATTTTAAAATATTGGGTTTTTTTACTTGTTAAAATTTTTTAAAATTAATTTATTTAAATGCATTTCAAGTCATAGTACATATAAAGAGCTCAATTTTTCCATTTCTCTGGTTGCAAACCAGATAGAGTCGCACCATTTGTGTGTACATACATGCACCTAGGGTAGTGATGACCATCTCATTCAACCATCTTTACTACACTCCTTCCCTTTCCCTTCCCCCACCTCCCCCCTTCCCCATCCAGAGTTCCTCCATTTCTCCTGTGTTCCCCATTCCCACCCCCTTTTATGTATCAGCATCCACTAATCAGAGAGAACATTCGGCATTTGGTTTTTTGGGATTGGCTTACTTCACTTAGCATAATGTTCTCCAGTTCCATCCATTTACCTGCAAATGCCATAATTTTATTCTCTTTTATTGCTAAATAATATTCCATTGTGTATATGTACCACCGTTTCTTCATCCATTCATCTATTGAAGGGCATCTGGGTTGCTTCCACAGTTTTGCAATTGTGAATTGTGCTGCTATAAACATTGAAGTGGCTGCATCACTAATTTATGAATGTGGCATATTTCTTTCCTTATTCAAGCCATTTTGTTTTTTCAATTAGGCTTTGTAATTTTTCCCAGAGTTCTTATTTATTTTTATTAATTTTATTCTGAAGGACTTTATTATTTTTGTTGCCATTGGGAATGTATTTTTTTTCTCCCAATTACATTTTGGACATGATTGATTCCAATATACAGAAAAGTTGTTCTTTATGTTGATTTTGTATCTTGCTATATTATTGAATTCTCTTCTTAGTTATGGTAACTTTTCATTTGATTGTCTTGAATTTTCTAGACAGATGATCATGTCCTCTGTGAGTAATAGCAGTTTGCCTCTTACTTTTCAATGTTTACACCACTTAATATGGTTTTACTTATTTTGTTCCATTAGCTAGTGTGTCCACTCTGATGCTAAATAGCAGCAGTGGCAATGGGCATTCTTGTTTGTTCCTGATCTTAGATACTCATTATTTCTTTTTTTTTTTTTTTAATATTTTTTTAGTTGTTGATGGACACAATATCTTTATTTTATTGTTTTGTATGTGGTGCTGAGGATTGAACCCAGGGCTTCACGCATGCAAGGCAAGCGCTCTACCGCTGAGCTACAATCCCAGTCTGATACTCATTATTTCTAATAAGTATCGTGTTTGTAGTATTTTGGGATAGACATTTTTTTATCAAATTTAAAAATTTTTCTTTTGTTTTTAGTTTACACACACACACACACACACACACACACATTATATGTACATATATAATTACAATTGAGTCTTTGGGGCCCCCTGAAATTATTTTTCTCCTAAATCGTATAACCAAGTAAGCACATTACATTGGTTGTTCACTATCAAAAATCTATCTTTGCATTCCAGAGATAAAATTTACTTGATAATAGTGCATTGTTCCCATTAGTGGACTGCTGAATTTAAATTTCTAATATTTTATTTACCAATTTGCATCCATGATTATGAGATTGGTTTTCTTTCCTTATGTCGTCTTGTTTGAAATTTTTAGAAAGCTTATGATACATACTTACAAGACTTGGTAGCTTCTTCTATTTTTCCATGCTTGTTTGTTTAAAGTATAGATTTTGTTTTTTAAAAAAGATTAGTAATAGCTGCCAACAAAATTTTGTGGACCTGATAATTCTGTGGGGGGAGGAGGGGCCTAGGTATTTGAATACTATGGTAAGTTTTTTGTACCTTTGTTGGATTCATTTAATTTTCTTACACATTTTTTCTAATAGTGTAAAAATTATAAGTTGATTTGTGATTTTCTATTAGTTGTGGTTCAATTTTTAGCACATACAAGCATGTATTTTTTATTCAATAGCCAGAATTCATCAGTGTCTCTCTACATTAGTTGAACAAAAACTAAATCTTTGTGTGCTGCGATTGTACTTGAAGCATTTGCACCCAGCCCCGTTCTCTCTCATGCTGACATAATTTGGAATTTTTGTTCTACATTGTTGTTCGAAATTGCTGTCATTGTTGTTTTAAAAATATCAACAGTTATTTAGGATTAGGAGATTCTTTAGACCATTTTGTTTTCTTTTCCAAAGAAAAGTATATGTTTCCTTTACTCTTGGTTTTCTCAGATGTTGATATTGTATAATATCTATATCTGTATTGGTTTTAATTTAAATTTATCTTACTTGACACTTGGTAGATCCTTAAACTGTGACTAAACTATTATGTATACTCCTTCTATCTCCTCTAATATTTCTTTTAGTAGCCCCAATTAGGTGGATGTTGGAACATTTGGGTCTACTTACATAATTCTTAACTTTTATTTTATACTTCATATCCTTTCATTAATTTTTATTGCATTCTGGAAGAAATTTTTGGTTTAATATTGTGGTTTGGCATTATTTTCTGTGTGCCTGTTCTGTTATTTGATCTATTTATTCAATATTCTATTTAAAAGATCAAAATTATAATAGCTCTACTTTCAAGTTGATTATTTTATATGGACTTAATATCCTCTCAAATATCTCTGTGGTTAATTCATATAGTCCTATATAATTCTAAAGTCCCAATTTGATTTACTTACTAATTTCCATTTCTCTGTGCAAGTTCTTCACTTTTAAAGCCAAGGAACTTGGCTTTCTCTCATGGTAGTGGTACTGATCTTCCCTCCCATGCTTGGTGACTCCTCAGTGTTCAAACTCCTAGCTGGAAGTCCTGATTAGACTATCTACTCTATGTTCCTCAGCAGCCTGCTTAGAGAGAGTGGCAGGACTTGGGGCTAAAACTTCTTTTTCACTCTGTTTTGAAAGATACATGGGGGGATGGTGATGCCACTGGGAGTGGTGACTCACGGGTTAGCTTCTATGGGGAGGAGTTGTCTCATTCCTCCTGGGTAGCTCAGGGCATTGTTTCTTTGACCCAGGCTTCCACACCACTTCCACTTCCAGCTGGAGCAACGGTTCCTGTTGCCGAAATGTGGCCTAGGTTGGTAGAGAGGATGTGCACAGTTCATCTTTGCTGGCTTTCCTGTCCTCTAACAATGACATTCCCTGTTTTCCTGGCCTCCTTCTTGTCCTTAGTATTCTGGCAGCACTATCCTATTCTTGTTTTGAGCTATGGTTTCAAATCTCTGTTCTAATGCCATCTGCTTTCTGTCTTCCAGTTTCTTCTCAAAGTTATGAACCTTCAAAGCCTGATACTGTTTTCCAGTTATATGAATTTTGAAAAACACCCTTTCTAAAATTTTAATGGTTTTCACTGGGAAGAGGAGAGTACAGTTCATTTTCATTCTATCATGCAGAGGTGGAAACCAGAGTGTAATCTTCAAGGCCTTAGGTGGAGGGTTTGAAAATGAGTTTAACAAATCAGTTTGTAGGACTGCCATTTTTGGTTGTGTATGTTGTTTACTGTAGAAAGGATAGTTAACAGGAGATAGTAACTAGTTAATCATCTTTTCTGAGAACTTGCCTGTGGTATTGATACTGCCGGTTATTGGTGATGAGTTCTGCTTCATCAAATGTTGAAGTTTGAACATTAGAAAAGCCCTTAGGCAAGCACATAAAGCAGGTTTTATTTAAAAAACAGTAGCATAGACTTCTCCTGGGAGGGAGAAGGGGGCCATAGCTGGTATCCTGCTATCCCAAGAAGTGAGAACATCCTGCCCCTTTTATACAGTTTAGACTTTCTTTGTTCTCCTGCCCTTTTCCCCCTTTCTGCTCTCTTTCCTGCATATGTGACTAGGCCCAGGAGATGCCAGTGGTATGGCCGAAAGGTGAGAAGCAGATGGGCAGGGGGAAGGGCCAGGTGGGGTGATCCAGGCAGGTCGCAGCCCAGGAGGCATTAATTAACAACTCCCTGTCTGCAACCTTTTGGGAGGGGTAAGGAATCTTGGTAATCCAAAGGGTTCTGGAGACATTAACATGACAGTCAACTAAGGACAGTCTCCAACTTCCTGAACTCGAAAGGGCCTCCATTTTCTTGATGTGACCTGATTACCTGTCTACACTACCTGCCTGTCTTTTCTTGCTTCAGTATCTTAGTGAAATCCCTGAGTGGAGGAATAGTAAAAACCTGGAGCTGTGCTGTCCAGTACAGTAATCCCTTGGCTATTTAAAGTAATTAACATAAAATAAAAATTGGTTCTTCAGTCATAGGAGTCATAGTTCCATGTGACTAGTGGCTGCCATTCTGGACAGCACAGATACAGACCATTTCTGTTATCACAGAAACTCAATTAGACAGTACTGACCTAGAGGGTCTCTTAATTTATATTTTTACATCTTGACAGTTTTATCTCTGTAAACAACTACATCAAATGTGGTCCCAAATTTTAATTGTCAGAATCGAATGGGAAGATGAAATAGAGACACATGCTGAGTACAGAATAGGTGCTTGATAAAATTAGTTGATCAATAGATGCATAAATGAAGACTAGCAGTGAATCCCCACTGCTTGATGAATGATTACATTCATCTACTCCTTAATTTGACAAATATTTATCAGGTACCTATCATATGCTAGAAGCTGCTCAAGTGTTTAGGATTTATCAGCAAACAGACAAAGATTACCTCCCTTGTGGAACTTACATGCTAGGGGTGGGTAGATATTGTAAACAATTATCATAAAAATAAATAAATCATATAACAAGTTTTACGGTGATAAATGGTAGGAAAAATAAAAAGTAAGGCAAGGTAAGAGGGATCAGTAGTGTGTGCATAGGTAGGGAAATTAGGATTATAATTTTAAATAAGATGGTCAAATTGCACTCTATAGAGAAAGTGACATTTGAGTAAAGACTTGAAAGAGGTATGGAATAAACTGTTTGATCGTCTGGATAAAGAGTGGCCCATATAAAGGGAACAACCTGGAGAGATAGCTCTAAGCCAGGCTCATGCTTACCTGTTGGAGGGACACATTGAATGGTCTGGTGTGGCTGGGGCAGAGTGAGCAAAGGGCAAGGGTAATTTTGGAGAGGTCTGAAACGTAATAGATGGGCAGATCAAGTACAGTCTTATAGGCCATTGTAAGAATTTTGTCATTTACTTGGAAAGGGTCTGGGGCAGAGAAGGAATATAATCTAACTTAAGTTTTAAAAAGCTTTGTATAGTTTCCATGTTAAGAATATATTATAATGGGACAAGGGCAGAAACAAGATTTGGAGGCTGTTGTAATATCCAGGTGGAAGATGGTGGCCTGTATCTAGTGAGATGGTGGTGAATAGTGGTCTGATTCTGGATACATTTTCTAAGTACAACTGTAAGATTTCTGAAAAGATTGGATGTGAATGTGAGGGAAAGAGAGTAGTCAGAGTTTCAGCCTAGCAAACAGATGCATGGAGTCACCATTGATGGGGACGAGAAAAGCTATGGAAGAAACAGCTGAAGGGTAAGACTGGAGATTGAGCCCGGCATGGTGCAAGTCTGTAATCCCAGGGGCTCAGGAGGCTTAGGTAGGAGGATTAAAAGTTCAGAGCCAGCCTCAGCAACTTAGTGAGGCCCCAAGCAACTTAGTAAGACCCTGTCTTTAAATAAATTCTTAGAAAGGGCTGGAGATGTGGCTCAGTGGTTAAGTGCCCCTGGGTTCAACCCCTGGTACCAAAAAAACAGAAACAAAACTGAAGATTGAGTTTTGAGTTTTGGACATGTTGAATTTAGGATGTCTATTAAGCATAGAAGAATAGTTGAATAGACTGCTGAATCTATAAGTATAGATTTAGGAGAACAATCTAGGATAGAAATAGTGTTACTGATAGGTAAGAAAATATATTCTCTGTTAATGAACTGTAAATCTCTGTACTTCAGAAGGTGTGAATTGGCTGGCTGTGAGGTGGCGTAAAAAATCATTTTGTTCTTTGCTGGAGTTAGGAGACCTGTTCATAAATTTTGCTTTTCAACATTCACAAAATGTTCAGGCATTAAATTTTACTTTGAAAAAGGAAATGCTTCCCACAGACATGGAAGTTTATTGTGCATTTATGATTTCTATAAAAAGCGATTTCAGCATTTTTTGTTAATATCAATTCTATATTAGGACATAGACTGGTTTTTCCTCTGAGCCCCATAATATTTTTTAACAATTAAACCCAAATTATTATACTTTAAATATATTTCATTTAGCACTGCAACCTAAATGATTTCTTTTTAGTCATAGGAAAGAAATTTGGGGTGTTAATTTAAAAGAATGAAATAGTGAGATGTAAGTACTTGAGCATCAGGACTGTGTCTCATAAAAACAAGTTAATCAAAACGTGTAGCTTTATAATCTTAAAAGGATGACATCAAGGCTCTGATGTCTTGGATTCTTAAGGCCAGACGTGGAACAGTCCAACATCTGTGCCAGAATGACCTCTGTGAAGCATAATATTTCCGTTTAAATATTTAGACATCATGATAGTTTTCCATGGCTTTAATTCATAAAACATGGGGTTTTTCAAAGCCACAGAAGCATAGCAAAATTTTCAGCTGTCCCTTCATTTCTCTACCTTACTTTTAACCCTTATTATCTCCTAAATAAAAAATTCAATTAGCTCTATCTTTTAGAAAAATTAACATTTATATACATCACTAAATAAGAAAATCATGTGATATCAAAAAAGTTCAATGACTCATAAGTTAGGGCCATGAAATCTGAAGAAATTAGTATGAAGAAACTAAGATAAAAAACATTAGACAGCTTATTCTAGGTTTAATTACATTGCTTTCATAATGCTTCTACAGACTTCTCTTTTGTTAAGATTCTTTGACTGTTTTCTAGGTCAATTACTTCCTAGTGGCCCAAGTTAGGCAGAGGACCCTTCTTTTATGATTCCCAGAAAACTGTTTCAGAGGAATCATGTGACTTAACATAGGAAACTCATTCAGTCTGTTTATTTTCAGCTGATTTGTTGTCTTAATTGAGTAATCAAAGCTGGATATTTATGTAAAAGAAAAGATATTTTGCTATGTTTACACTTGAACATGATTAGCTAGTTATTTTTCTTTCTCTTTTGTCTCACTTCCACCACAAACCTATGCTCACTCTCACATACATACCCACACACCGTAACCAATTAGGTTAAGAATAGAATGAGATAATTCCATGATTTCAGTGCTTTGACAAACTCTTCTGTATATTGGGTGTTAAGTACCAGGAAGTGTCTATGCTGAATAAATGAAATTCCTTTTTTCATGAGATGGTAATTTAGGGAAAGGAGATATGAATACGTAGGGGGCACAATGGTGAGCTTGAGTTGTGCTTTGAGAGAGGAGATTCTAAGACCCTCACATGGCCTGGAACTGGATACTGAATGCCGATTCTTCAGCTCAGGCCTTGAGGCCCTTTGCTCACAGCTATGTTCTTTTCTCACCAAATTTGCTTACTCTCCACCAAGAGCCAAAAGATTTCACCTTCACATTTTTTTGCATATGGTGTTCTCATTTTTTATTCCAATGCAACAATTAAGATATGATCTATAAATAAATTCACATGACAATGAAAAATAAACATCTGAGTAGCCTGAGTTTTGACTCCCGCAACAAACCTCATCTCCCTACCTCAAATTTTCCCACTCCATCTAAACTGCTCTTAGGACACTGAGGTCCTGATAGGGGCAATAAAAAAGTTGAGATACTGGAAAATGATTTCCTCGGATTGAGTACATAAACACAAAATAGGGCTGGGGACATGGCTCAGTGGTCGAGTACTCCTGAGTTCAATCCCTGGTACCGAAAAAAAAAAAAAAAAAAGAAAGAAATGGGGGCAGCTTGTATAGAATGACCCGTTTCTGCACCATGAAGAGTCGTGGGATAACAGGGGAATAAATGCAGACTAGGCAGTAGACTTGGCTTGGATTTGAGATACAATTTTTTAGAATTTGGAGTAAGGAAAGAAGATTTTTTCAAAGCAGCTGCTGTGCATAACCATCTCCCACCCCTTCTACCCCCACCTCCACTTGCTTTCTCTCTATACACACATGTATGTACATATACATACATATATATATAATTTAATTGATAAGAATTGGTGAGATTTAATCTTAAATTTGATCATTTTAGATTTTCAGCAGAATATGTCTGAATTTGTCACATACCAGGCTGGGCAAACTAGTTGTTCATAGCTATCCATCCTCATTGGGCCAGTGTCCTTTCTGTTTGGCTGCTGACCCTGACATTCCAGCTGTGCAGCTGCTCCTCCGGGATTCTCTGCCTCCTATTCCCAAATCCAGAAGCCAAAGGGTTCAGGCTTGTGCCTCAGAACCTCACTTCAGCACTTCAGCTCACATCCATTCTGGTTGGTTATTAAATACATAACATTTCACCTCTGATTGTGATATCAAAGGCAGGCCCTAAAGATATAAGATACACATACGCATCTGGGCTTCACTGTGGGAACAAACATGGCCATGAATAAAAAGAGGCCTGAGGCAAGAGAGGTAAAGATGCACCACCAGGGAAGGGCACTATGAACAAGCATCTGGATTTCTGCTGAGTGGCCTTGAAGAGAATACTTTCTGTTGTCCCACCTGATCACTCATATCCTGTTCTCTCTTCTGCTATGTCACATGCACACACTTGACCCTTGTCAAAATGGTGCTCAGGAAGAATTCTTGAATGTTTGTTTACTAATGTACAGTTCCCGTCAGCTTAGTGCATAGAATCTCATTTTGCAAATGAGAGAATAAAGGAAATCTAAAGAAATTAAATAATCACCTTGTGTCTCTCAGATTCAGGGATGATTTCTCTTACTACACGGTAGGTTTCAAACCACAAGTTTCTTGAGAGAATTATCCTACAATTGGGACAAACTTCTCAACTGGTTTTGTTTTGAGAATAATGGACTTAGTTTTTCTCTACTTTCTGAAGATAGGGAACTATTCATAATGTTATGTTGAGTAAAAAAGTGCATATGATTCCATTTACTATATATATGTAAACATGATTTTAGGCAAAGCAGAAATTCTATGTCCAAGCTAGTAAGTATGCTCTGTGGTGTCATGAGAGGTAGAAAAAAATGACTCTACAGCCTTACTTGCTTGGGCTCAAATTCTAGTGGAACAGCTTTTCAAAAGTTACTAAATTTCTCTGTGCCTTGGATTCCTCCTCTGTAAAATGTGAATGATACTGATACCATTTTATAAGGTAGATCTGATGATTACACAAGATGACTTAGCTTCAAGCAATGGCCAAAAATAGACAATATTTTTGCTTATGGGCTCAAGTTCTCTATAGCACAGATTTAAATAGTTGGAGAGACTTGATTTCTTGGAATCAGATTTGATGAGATGATTTGTTCAAAAGTAAACGGGTCAGATAGAAAGAAAGGTCCATGGGTGTTATTACATTAAGCCTCACATCAGTTATGTACCAACCATTTGGGCACACAAAGAAATTGAAAGTATTAAATATTTTTTCACAAATCTGCTTGTTTGGGTCAGTTGCATTTTTATCAGTACTATGTCTTATCTCTCCTATAAACAAATCATGTCCACCAAGGCTGGGGTGGAAAAAATGCTCACAAGCATTCTACTTCAATAGATTTCATGTGTAACACCCTGAAAAGTTCAGTACTGTCTTTTGACCATATTGCCTTGGTTATCCTCTAAGATGAGCTGTGTAAAACCACATAATTAGAAGTGGGACTCTCAGTGGAATCTCAGAAAAGGAGGATAAAGTCCCGTTCCAAAACTGAATGTTAAATCAAGCATCAGAAGAAAATGACAATCATTTTCATGTCAATAACTCTGACAATTATTTCACTCTAAGATAGCTGAAATTCCAATGTGTTTGCTTTATAAAATAATTTCTTGACCTTGAGTTCTCACCTTCAGAAATTATTTAATATCTAACATTATTCCTAGATAAAATTCAACTGTCTATTTAGAACATGATAGGTTTTCCAAAACAATATTTAGGTTCTTTAAAAAAATGTTAATGTATATAAAATGACCTTAAGTCATTGGAAATGTATATAAGCACTGAGTGCCTTTAGAATGGCAGAAAGGTGATTTGGTCCTAAGGTGACTTTGTCCTAAGAGTGCCACTGAATTTTGGGCAGAGTGTCTTCTTCCTTTTGATCCTTTATATATTTTCTGAGACTTCGCAAAGACGTATTAGTCGTAGTCTGCTCAATGGGGCCTCACACATCCTGAACAAGGCTGCAACTGTGGAGATTATACCAACTACTTAAAGTTGTTCCAGCTAAAATAATCCTAAAGCTAAGGAGATTTCTGCTGTCTTTAGGGAAAGAGCTAATGGCAGAAGGATTCTGGGGGCTCCTAATCATAGGATTGTTGTTATCTCTGTTGGCTTGGTGAAGTCTAAGTGCTTTCAAATAACATGAAAATTAAACCCAGAAGTCTATAAAATTTCCTTTCTCAATTATAACAATGAAAATCATTCCTCATAATTAATTAACTTACTTAAAGAGATTAAAGTATATATTTGGGGGGCTGGGATTGTAGCTCAGCGGTAGAGCGCTTGCCTCGCATGCGTGAGGCCCTGGGTTCGATCCTCAGCACCACATACAAAGCAATAAAATAAAGACATTGTGTTCATCTACAACTAAAAAAAAATACTTAAAAAATAAATAAATAAATAAAGTATGTATTTGGGAAAATTGCCTCCCAGGAAATACACAAATCCCTTGAAGATTCCTAAAATCCTCTTGTAATTCTCTTAGGAATGCAAAGTGTAGGGGGAACCTAAATGTTGAGACAGAAACTCTTCAGCAGTTGGAAAGACTGTAAATGAAATACACCCTTGTTAACAGTGGATCAAAGAAGCAATAGAAAATTATCTGTCCATAGGGAATGTGGATGTTAGCATAAATAACAATGACAGAGTGCTTGTTCCAAGAAGATATTATAAAGCAATTGGTTCAGAGATTAGTTACACTAGGTCTAGTAAGAGTAATGTTAATGACAAAGTCTTATTTCTTTTGAAAGTTATATAATGATTGAATGACAGTGCTGAAGAGGGCTGAGAAGAAATTGAGAAACTCTCGATATATCTTCAATAGGATATGCCCTTTAAAAATTCATTTATGTTTCATGTAAACATTTTTCATAGGATGAGTACCTTCATAGTTAGACAATTTGGTTAAAGCAATTATTCCCCTTTAATCCAGTCCTGCCCAAAATTCACATAACTGATTAATAACATGCTGAATGAATATTTTTTAAAAATTCATTTAAAAAAATTCAGTGCATAAGAAAATATTTCAGTAAGCAGGGGCAGGGAATCATTGCAGACACTCACAGAAGAGAAGCAATAAAAATTGGTCTGTTAAAATAAAACCAAGCAGGATCAGAAACAGCGTATAGTGTCATTAGATTCTTAGGTCATTAGATTATCTTGGCTAGCTCTTTACTTAGATGAGCCATGTTGCTTGCTTTAGGCCTCCAAGCAAACTTTATGTGGCAAGAATTGACGTCTGAATACATTTTCAGTACACCACTGCGTGTTATTTCACAGGCCTCTGACATCTGGCCATCCCCCAAATAATCTCTAGTAGGTTTTCATCAATGCTTTCATTTTCCCTTTTATACTTACTAGCATCTTCGGATGGTTTTAGTTAAGCAATTTTCTCACATCCAGGAGCAGGGAGATCCTTGAAAAAGGAAAGTCAAGCTCTTCCAAAAAGACTCAAACAATGTATCTTTGTAGGTCAAAGAAGTGGGAGAAAGAGAGAGTAGACATAATCAGAGCTCAGTCCAAGCCAGCATTTTTACTCTTCCCTTCTTTCCTTTCCTATAAATAAAATTAGGGGTGAGGAAAAGATTTGGAAAAATATTTGAACAAAAATTTTAATCCCAAACCCTATACCTTCTCTTCCTCCCAGCCAGAGGCCACCCAGAGGCTTGATTGATGTTCTCTATTGGAGAAGTCTGAAGGAATCCACTCTTGGATAGCTTAAGTGTATCTGCTGTAGGAGGTAACATTTCCGGGCCACACAGAAATGGAACCAGTTTTCTGGGTTTGCCTCCAAGTTGACCAGTTTTGAAAGTAATTAGCTCTGAGGCTTAGAGCAAGCTACTTTAACTCCTTTGGGCCTTCTGTTCTCTGATTAAAAAAAAAAAAAAAAAAGAGGGCAGGGCTGGTGTGGAGGAGAAGGGTAGCTTAGTAATAAGAGTATGTATTTAGCATGCACCAGGCCTTGTATTCAATTCCCAGCACCCAAAACGAAACAAAACGAAAACAAAAAAACCAATGAAGAGCAGATGAGATGCTCTCCAAAGTCATTCTAGAGCAAGACATCTCATTTTCAACAGTACTGGCATTGTGGACTGGATAATTGTTGTGGTGGGCTTTCATGGGCATTTTAAGATGTTGAACAGCATACCTGGCCTCTACCCATTAGATACAGCAGCATCTTTCCTAGTTTTAACACCTAAAAATGTCTCTAGATAGCACCACATGTCCTCAAGGGATAGGTTGAAGGATAAAATATAGGATGCCCTGTTAACTTAGAATATCAGATAAAGAAAGAATATTTTTTAGTTTTTATTTTTTTGCAGAGGTGTGCCTGAAATATTTAATGGGACATACTTATACTAAAAATTTATTTGTTCTTTACTTGAAATTCAGATTTAACTGAGGATCCTGTGTATTGTTAAGTCTGGCAGTCTTACCGGGTGGGTGTGGGAGGGTGCAAAATTGCTCCGTCCTTCATTCACTCCATTGAAAACCACAGTTCTAATGGGGCTGGGGATATAGTTCAAAGGTAGAGCACCTACTTAACAGGTGGGGTGCCCTGGATTCATTCCCCAGTTTCCCAGTAACAAATACACAGAACGGAAGGAAGGGAAGGAGGGAGGGAGGAAGGAAGGAAGAAAGGTAGATAGGTGGGTGGAAATCACTATTCTAGGTAAAAATTTTAAGAAAGATATGGTTTTGTTCTCTCTGGAATTTTTTTTTTAATTTAGAATAATTATAGGGCTAGACCAGGTTTTCATTAGAGCAGATTTTGGGAAATTTTTCTGTTTGGCTAATTCTCAATTCATAGAAATATCTGTTCTAAAATATATATTTTTTTCAATATCATTAGGATAGAGAGATCAGACGATATTCATTTTAACTACTGCTAATTTTCTTTTGGGGGAGACTAAACATGTGCTGAGGAACATTGATAAAACAGAGGAAAGAGAGAGGGAGGGAGGGAGGGAGAGAGAGAGAACTGATTTTGTTTGAAAGAATTAGATGTTTTTAAAAAGCACCAGTGCAGTAGACATTATGAAGAAATTTATAAGTCGGTTGAACTTGTGAATGTACATGAGAGTGGATTGAAGGATAAGGATAATCTTTTCAGGGCCTAGGATAGTTTGAGTTTTTAACCCTGTCCTGATTATTTTAGAATTTTTTACTCAGCCAGCCATTACAACAGGCGGAGGTGTTGCCACAAGTATCTGGCTCCATCTCCTTTCTACTTTAAGCTCTTTCGATGTTATCCATCAAGAAAAGAGTCCTATAAAGAAGTATGCATATGGGCAAGTGGATGATCAGATTAAACAGAGATTTAGGTTCATAACTTTGCTTCGTACCACACTTGACACACTGTTTTTTCAACTTGAGCCAGACTCATCTGACCAATTACAGATCCGGCATGTTTTTCACTGGGGCTTCCTGTCTTCATGAGAGCAGGGGAGTATCAAGATTTTGCTTAAAGAAAAGAGAATTTTGAGGATGTTGGAACTGGTAAAATGTGGCAGTGATAATTGTAAGCTTGGAATGCTCATTAGTATTAAAAACAGAAAAATATTTTATCACTGTCGCCAGTGAAGTTTTTTTTTTTTTTTCAATGTTTACAGTAGACCAAACAGCATAATATCATCTTCTTTTTTGCAAACTTCCAAATCTTTAAGAAAAAGAATACAGGAAAGCAGGATAAAAGTGGCAAAGGGAATAGTAGATAAAGAATGAATAAGTTTTTAAGCAATAATATCTGAAATATTAAGTGAGACATACTTATATTAAAAATGTATTCTTCATCTGAGATTCAGATTTAACTGAGCATTCTGGTATGTTTATTTGCTAAATTTGGCAAAATATGCTAGGTGCTAAAAGATTATTCACACTTTTGATGTTTTAGGAATTCAGAGGACATACTGCTTATAGTACAGTGTGTTTCAGTTTCAGTATTATTGATCTGTTGAGCTGGATAAATCTTTCCCGTGGGAGACTGTCCTTTAACAGCATCTCTAGATTTTACTCATAGATGTTATAGTACCCTTAGCTCCTTGTTGTAAGCAAATAGGTCTCCAGATATTATCAAATACCCACTGGAAAGGAAAATGTCTTGGGTTGAGAGCTGCTGTTCTAGTAGGGCATGTGGATACTTCCTAACAGAGATAGCAGTTGAACAGGGGCTGGGAGGATGGGTGAGATTTCCAAGGGAAGAATTAGTGATGGTGGAGAGCACTTGAGGTGAGAGAAGTGGCATGAATAAAGACGCCAGGGTTGAAAAGCAGTGTATAAGTTGAGGTATAGTATACAGGTAAACTGAGCATGATTGTAAAGTTCTTTAAGAAACAACATATTTCATGACTCTACCTATGCCACAGCACTTGTTACGTGCCTTATAACAAAGTTTCAGTCAGCTCTGGACTACGTGTAGGATGATGGCCCCATAGGATTATAGTAGAGCTGAAAAATAACCTAGTGACATCATAACCTACATAAGATCATAGCAGAGTGCATTGCTTGCATGTTTGTGGTAATGCTAGTATAAACAAGCCTATTGTACTACCAATTGTATAAAAGTATAATTGCACATACAATTATATGCAATGTATAATACTTGAAAATGATAATAAGTGACTATGTAATTGATTTATGTATTTACTACTTCTATTATTTTAGTGAATTTTCACTTATAAAAAGTTTACTATAAAACAGTATACAAAAAAAAAAGACACAATGTACTGTGGTTTGCTGGCAGCAGTCTCATACATCTTGTGTTTACTGTGTCTCTATATATCAAGAGGCCATGTTGAGTGACTGACCTATGCCATCTAGTCTGTGCAAGTACACTCTGTGACATTAGCACAATGAAGAAATTGCCTTGCTACGCGTTTCTTAGAACATATCCCTGTTAAGCAATGCATGACCGTACCATCTTGATTTTACTGGTTGTTCAGTAATTAATTGCTGATATGATCTAAAAGGCAAATGGATCAAGGAGAAAAAACCTAAAATTATAAAAAAGGGAAGTTTTCCTGGTGGACAATAGAAGACCCTTGAAGCTTTCTTTGTTGAGCAAGGGAACAATGTTATCTTGAGAATGTCAAGCCAGTCAGAGGCCAGTTTTCTCATGAGCAAGATAAAGGAGATGGAATTGAGAATAGTAATTGCAACTGCCTTTAAAAATCGTTTTGCTTCACAATTTACAAAGCACCTTTGCCTACATTTTCTAATTTGATTTTCCCCCAAAATCAATTATATTAAAAATTTTTTGTTATTTTTCCTAACACTGGTGCTTGGACATTGCTGTGAAAATGAACTTTGGCTGTATTTCATGCTATAAAAAAAATATTGTCAATTTTGTTTTCTTCTTCCTTCAAGATGTGATGTCATCAGAGGGCCTGGGCAGCTGTTCACTTCATGAGCGAAGACTCAGTTGAGTGGCACTCTGTTCTTGGCAGGAAGGGATATTTAAATCTGGGCTCCTTTCTGTGTCTGGGGTCTGGCTTGAAAGCATTTCCTTTGCCTTCTCAGATGAATAAGTGGCACTGTACAAGCATTAAAAGAGCTGTCTGTCATTTCAGTTTGGCATTGTCCCCTCCACAATCTCTTGAAAGTCTGTTTGTGGTGCCACAGGATTAGTCTTTGACCACTCTGTTCTTTCCATCCCCAAAGAGGTCATACAGCGCTTTTTTTTTTTTTTTTTTTTAAATGCTCCCACCGCCCAGGTTCTCTTCCTATTTACTGCAGGATTTGATCTTGGTAGAGAAGTTGCATAATTTTGGGCATTAGGAGGTAATACACAGCTCTCCTTTTTCTCCCCCTCCTCGCAAATAAACATTTCTTGTTCTTTAGGTTTTTCAACATCTGACTGATGTTAGGACAATTGATATTAGATGAGGATAAATGCATTGAGCTAACAGAAATGGTAGGGGTGATTAGAAAGGAACTATGACTTAAAATAGTTTCTGCTAACTAAAAACATCAACAAGTAAAAGATCATTAATGTGTTCTAGATCTGGTGATCAGGAAATCAGTCTATTGTATAAATGTTTGGAGTTGGAACTGAGAGTGGTAAGAGCAACCATTTTTAAAAAATCTTCCTTCACAGTTTACAAAGCACCTTTGCCTGCATTTTCTAATAATAAGAAAAGACATTAAATGTCATGGAATCCAATTAAATTTCTTGAGTTAAGTCCATAATTTTAGTTAGGAGTATTCCATATAATTTTTCTTTGTTATTACTGTTTATGGGAGACAGAATGGCTCCCCAGAGATACCCACCCATTCATCTCTGGCTCCTTTGAATATGTTATATTACATGACAACAGAGACTTTGCAGATGTGATTAAGGCTCTATCTAATCCCATGCTCTTAAAAGCAGAGACTTTTCTGTGGCAGAAGGTAAGAGGGATACAAAATAAATGGAGAGGTCACAGAGTTTCTAAGTGCAAGAAAGATTCAATGCACCGTTATTGTTATTGAGATATAAGGGTCTGTGTCTGAGGGTCAGCAAACAGTTTCTAGGAGATAAGGGTCTCCTGGCTAATATTCAGAAAAGAAATAGGAGTCTCAGTACTATAGTTGTAAGGAACTGAATTCTGCTAATAACCTGACTGAGCTGGCATGCAGATTCTTTTCCACAGCCTCCATTAAGGAACACAGACCCGCCTTGATTTTATTCTTAGGAAATTCTAAACAGAAGAACCAACTGAGCCACATTGTATCTCAACTTCTGAGCCCCAGAGACTGTGAGATAATAAATGGTTGTTATTTTAAGCTATGCAATTTATGGTAATTTGTCATGGCAGCAACAAAACTAATATAGTGCTTTGTCTTTGTTTCTGTCTTCATTACTGTCACTACCATTGTCATAATTTATTGTGGATTTGCATCACACATGACTTGACACCAAGTACCAGGCTCTGCCAGTAGATCTGTAACTTTTGAGCACAGGGAATTTTTTTCTCTTTTAAAAATTTTACTTATATATCCCTAACATCTCAAACACCATCTAGCACATACTATGTGCTCAATACCTATTTCTTGAATGACTACATAGTTTCTCCAAAAGAATTTTCTATATTATCTCTTCCCTCATTGGAGTTTGGAAATCTAATTGGGATATCAGATTTTCAGTTTAAAAAAAGAACCCCTAACATAGGACAATATAGTTTAAGTGTCAAATGAGAGGTTTAGACAAAACATACTCTGGATTTTTAGGGTGGTAGAGCTTGCAGTGAATTGAGGTGAAGATAGTTTCCTCGAGGAAAAAGGCCTATAGATAAGAAGATGACTTGTGAAAGCAGAGCAAAAGGAGAAGGACAGAAGAAAAAGAGATGGCTTCAAAACTGCACAAGGCAATCCAAGATGACCAGCTGATGTGTGAATTGCTCTTGGCTTTAGTGTGGTGGGTACTGCTACGTCATCTGCAACTGTGCCTTAGTGGGAATTATGGTGCACATTTTGTAGCACATCACACCTACTATTGGGAACCAAGGGTTCAAGTTAGCAACATTATTTACCAGTCCTTTCATTCTTCTCTTTTTCTCACCTTCATATCTAATGCTATCATACTTTGCTTTTTAAAAATAAATTTTTAATGCAAAAGTAATACATGTTCACTATAGACTACTTAGGAAAAAGTAAAAGATAAAGGAAGAATTATATACATTTTCATTATCTATAAATAAATGCTGAATAATCTAATGTATTTTCCAAGTTTTATCTTCCAGGAAAACTTAGATTGTATATTCACAAAGTCAACATTAGTTTGAAGACACAGTTTTATATCTAATTCTTATTTTCTGCATAATTCCCCAACAAACGGATGAATTATAACTGGTTTTATAATTCATTCATTATTGGTAATCTCAGTTGTTTCCAATGTTGTAGAATTTGAAATTCAATACTATTATTAAGACTTTGGCAAAAATCTTTGTCAATATAGTTCTTGTTCCATTTTTTATTGTCCTACAAATAAAGACCCAGAAATTGGGAAAATTGGATCTTAAGGAATGACTCTTCTTTTTTTTAAGGCTATGTACACAGTTGCCAGATACTTTGCAGAAAATAACCAAGGAGGAATTTGTTTTATGCACTAAATTGACATTTTTATGAGTTGTGTATGGAGGCTTCTCTCGCCATATCCTTATCAGCATTTAACTTTATAATTCTTTGTTAATGATATTTTATTGTCTTTGTACTGGAAATTTAACCGGTTTTCCTAAATTAATTAACTTTGTTTTTTTAAAAAAAATTTTTTTAGTTGTAGATGAATGCAAAAGCTTTTATTTATTTATTTTTATGTGGTGCTGAGGATCGAACCCAGTGACTCACGCACATGAGGCAAGTGCTCTATCACTGAGCTACAGCCCCAGCCCCTAAATTAACTTTGTATATATGTGAGGTTAAATTATTTTTATGTTAGGATGGAAATTTGTTTATCTTTTTTTGTGAATCATCTATTTTCTATATATTAGTGTTTTGTGTTGATTTTTATGAGTTCTTTTAAAATTATCATTAATTATTGATATCTTGATAATTATATTCATGATTAATCATTAGTATGTTAATGTACATTAGTACATAGTACTTGCAAATAATACTTCCATTGTAACTTTACCTTGAATTTTGTTTGTGATTTTTATATAGACAAAACTTTCAGAGAGGTACCTCAACCTACATAAGTTGATTACTTTTTTTTTTTTTTAACTGTCCTGGAACATGTCATTTGCTGTCACCTTACTTATCCCTAATATCCAAACATGGATTGAGAAGTTCACTGGCATTTGGACTTTTATTACTTCTAAAGTGGCACAAATTGATTATATTACTTTTATCATCTAACGTGACTTCATGAAGAGTTCTATGATGATTTTGTGATAGTTTAATAAGTCTATTGATAAATAATAGATATATCAACTCAGTACACAGAAATATATGCACTTTAACTTGGAGTAATGGTTTGTAACAGCTTATCATGCTTCTCAGAAATTTCAGATTCCATTTGACTACTTAGAGTGAGCCATAAACACTCATGGCTGTAGAGTTTGTGTTAGCTATAAGGTGGGAGTAAACGTCTCAAAATTTTTTGCATAGAGGTTGGGCATAGTGGAGCATGCCTGTAATCCCAGGCTGAAGATTGGAGGGCTGAGGTAGGAGGATAGCAAGTTCTAGGTCAGCCTCAACAACTTGGCTAGATCCTGTCTCAAAATAAAAAATAAACAAGGGCTGGGGATGAGGCTCAGGAGTAGAGTTCAATTCCCAGTACCAAACAAGAACAAACAAAAAATAATAAAGAATTTTTGCCGTAGCTGTCAAATAAGCATCATTATTTTTCAAATTTATTTACTTCATTATTTTACTCTTGTCCAATTTTTATTAACTTTGTGTTCAGCCATGTTACCAAAGCATTTATTTTTATTTATTTAATTTTGGTCCTGGGGATTGAACCCAGGGCCTCTCACATGCTAAACATACACTCCACTGCTGAGCTACACCCCCAGTCTCCTATGTTTATTTTAAAAGGATTTATTTGCTCTCTAATTTATATTGTAGTACCATATATATTTTTCATTTTAAAAGAGTTGAGAACAGAAAGGACAAACGCTTTGTGAATAGGAGCTCTGCTCTATCAGTAGAGACAATTTGAGTGATGTGCTGAGGGTTCTTTGAATGTACTTAGTGCTCAGGCTCAGCAGCAGGTGGATGCCACAACTAATTAGTGATCTAGAAAGAAGGTGTGACAAAATTCATGCTGTGTGCTATAATCCAGGTTAGTGTCAATTTAATTTGAAAGTTCAGATACAAACAGAAATTTTGAAGTTATTTACTGTCTGACATGTTGTCTTTAAAGAAAAATTACAAAGACTTTTTCTCACATGTATGTGGAAGGTGTCACAATATTTGGAGAGAATAGCTCCCGGTAGAAATAGTTCCATATAACAATTTTATCTTTTCATTTGACAAATGCCCTTGAAGAATCCTGAGGAAATACCCTTTCTTGCATATTGATACATGGTTTGATTTCTTTCAGGACTCAGTCTTTAAATAATAGGAAAAGAAGCCTGATCTGCATCTATGACATTTTGATGTATTTAGGTTTTAAAATAGTTTGTCTTTAAGATGAAGATTTAGTACATATAATCTCATCTGCATAATTAGCTGAGGGCATACTATAAAACTTTGAATAGACAATAGGCCGCCATTTTTCATAATGTCTGATGAATATTTAAAAGCATCTCAACTTGGAAAGTAAATCTTAAGTCTATAAACACAGTAATGGAGAGCGCTGAACTCCTTTCCTCTTTAAATGGTAATTGGAATCTTAAGGCTCTCCCCACTGCACCCCTCCTAGTTTCCTTAGGTGAATTTGACCTCATTCTAAGTTCTTCTGAGATTTGAAAACAGTTCCTGGCTCAATGTAGCAGATATGGTGAGCTATAGTTTTCACTGCAAATGCTTTCTACCAATTAAAAACCAAAGAAGAAAATAAATGTATTTTGTAACTGATTTTTAGGCAATTAAGTTTTATTACTAGTGTTTACTGAAAGAACAAAAAGCCAGGTGTGATGACACACGCCTATAATCCCAGCACTTAGGGAGCCCGAGACAGGAGAATCATGAGTTCAGAGCCAGCCTCAGCAACGGCGAGGTGCTAAGCAACTCAGTGAGACCCTGTCTCTACATAAAACACAAAATAGGGATGGGGATGTGGCTCAGTGGTGGAGTGCCCCTGAGTTCAATCCCCAGTACCAAAAAAAAAAAAGAAAGAAACATTTCTTTTTATGTTTTTTAAATGTTTTTAATCATTTTTCTCTTTATTCTCAACTACAATCAAACCCTGTTTTAGCTAAAATTATGTATAAGCTCTTTATTTCCTCTATTTTTATTTGCATATTATAATTATAAATAATAGTAAAATTTGTTGTTACATATTCATACATACACATGATTGAAACAATATAATTTGTTATACGTCATTCCCCAGTATTTTCCTTTTCCTTCCATTTCTCCCCCTCTAATCCTTTTCTCTACTCCAGTGGTCTCCCTTTGATTTTCCAAGAGATACCCCCAACTCCCTGCCACTTTTTCTTTCTTTTTTTCTTTCCTCTGCAGTTTCCACATAGGAGAGAAAACATATGACCCTTGACTTTTTGAGTTTGCCTTATTTTGCTTAACATAATGCTATCAAGTTCCATCCATTTTTCTGCAAATGACATAATTTAGTTCTTGATGGCTGAATAAAAGTTCATTGTGTATCTGTCTGTCTGTCTATCTATCTATCTATATCACATTTTGTTTATTCATTCATTCATTAATGGGCATTTATGCTATTTCCATTACTTGGCTCTTGTGAATTATGCTGCCATAAACATGGGTATACATGTATTGCTATAGTTTGCTGACCAATTCTTTAGGATAAATATTGAGGAATGGGACAGTTGGTTCATATAGTTGTTTCATTTCTAGTTTTTTGAGGAAACTCCACACTAATTTTTATAGTGGTTGTACTAATTTACAATCCCACCAATAGTGTATAACTGTTCCTTTTGCCCTGCATCTTTGCTGGCATTTATTGTTTGTATTCTTGATGGCTGCCATTCTAATTGGAGTGAGATGAAATTTTAGTGTAGTTTTGAATTGCATTTCCCTAATTGCTAAGCTGTAGAACATTTTTTCGTATATTTGTTGGACATTTGTATTTCTTCTTTTGAAAAGTGTCTGTTTAGTTCACTTGTCCATTAATTGATTATTTGTTTTTTTTGTTTTGGTGTTATCTTTTTTTGAATTCTTTATATGTTCTGATATTAATCCTGTCAGAAGAGGAGCTAACAAATATTTTTTCTTCCATTCTTTATATTCTCTCCTCACATTCTTGTTTTATTCGTTGTGCAGAAGTTTTTAAATTTGATGCCATCTATTTATTAGTTCTTGGTATTATTTCCTAAGCTGTACAAGTCCTACTGAAGAAGCTGTTGCCTGCGTCTGTATGTTGGAGTGTTGACCCTACATTTTCTTCTAGGATTTGCAAAGTTTCTGGACTAATTATTAGGTATTTGATCCATTTTGAGTTGACTTTTGTACAGGGCAAGAGATGTGAATCTAGTTGCATTCATCTATGTGTGGATAACCAGTTTTCCCAGCACCACCTGTTAAAAAGATTGTCTTTTCTCCAGCATATGTTTTTAGCACCTTCGTCAAGGATCAGATGACTGTATCTGTGTATGTCTCTATGTCTTCTATTCTGTACCATTGGTCTATGTGTCTGTTTTTATTCCAGTATTAGGCAGTTTTTGTTACTGCAGCTCTGTAGTATAATTTGAAACCATATTGTGATGCCTCCAGCATTTTGTTTTGCCTTCTTAGAATTGCTTTGGCTGTTATGGACCTTTTATTCTTCCAAATGTATTTTAGGACTGTTTTTTATAGTTCTCTGAAAAATGTCAATGGTATTTTGATAAGGTTTATATTGAATCTGTATATTGTTTTTGGTAATATGGCCATTTTAACTATATTAATTCTGCCTATCCATGAACATGGGAGGTCTTTCTGTCTTCTAGTGTCTTCAATTTCTTTCTCCAGTATTCTATAATTTTCATTGTAGAGATCTTTCACTTCCCTGGTTAGATTTATTCCTATGTATTTTATTTTACTTTGAGGCTATTGTGAATGGGATTGTTTCACTGATTTCTTTTTCAGTGAATTAATTATTGGTGTGCAGGAAAACTATTGATTTTTCTGTTCATTTTTTTTTATCTTGTTATTTTGTTGAATGTGTTTATTAATTCTGGCAATCTTCTGGTAGGTTTTTTTGTACTTTCTAAGTTTGGGATTCTATCATCAGCAAACAGTGATAATTTGACTTCTTTCTTTTCTTATTTGTATCCTTTTTATTTCTTTCTCTTGTCTAATTGTTCTGGCTGGAATATTGAATGGAATGGTGAGAGTAGACATCTTTGTCTTGTTCTGAATTTTAGAGGAAATGCTTTCAGTTTTTGCCCATCCACTCTGATGTTGACTTTGAGTTTATCCATATATAGCCTTTATGATATTAAGGCAAATTCCTTTTATTCCATTTCTTCAGTGTTTTTATCATGAAGTTGTGTTGGATTTTGTTGAAGGCTTTCTCTGTATCTATTGAGATTATTGTGTGATTTTTGTCCTTAATTCTATTTATGTGGTAAATTTATTGATTTGTGTATAGTAAGCTATATAAACTCTTAATAGCATTCAAGTTTATAGACTTGTTTATACCAACTTTGTGCTTTAATGATGTCTATTTTTAGTTTTGACTAAACACCTCCTCTGAATAATATGCCACTTTTTTGGAGGCAAGTTGTCTCCTCCCTGAGGTTTAGTGACTTCATTGGATATGACACCAATCTTAACCATGGAAATGAACATTTAATATTTAAAAAAACCAAAAGGGAAGGTCTTTTAAATGACTGAGAAGACTCTTGGCATCAGATTTTTGGAAGCAACTGAATCAATTAGACAAACCAGGAAATGTGCCACATAGGGCATGAAGAATCTGACTCCCCCAATTACTGAACTGATAGAACGTTGTGTGCTGATTTACATTTGCTGAGGAACATCATCCTTGGCTCAAATGCAATGAAAGATTCATCATCTTCCCAGGTGACACTGGGGCAAAGCAAGGTTTAGTCTTCTCTTATTGCCAGAGAGAGATTGATGGTTATGGGAAGAAACTATGCAAAAGTTGGCAGTTCTACTTCCTTTGAATTTTCAGGTTTGTCCAAGTGAGAGTCAAGGGGTGTGAACCCAGGTAAACTAAATGTTTACTACTAAAGAAGCCACCATGAATTTGAAACCACTGAGATGCATAACACATTGACAGGGAGCATGCCATTGTATACAGCTACTGTCTCTGTGAATGACTGTGAAATATAAGTTAGCTCGTTTACATTTTGGATTAAACATGCAAGAGTGAGATTTTACTAAGCTCTGTACTGGTTATAGTCACAGAATTTAATTAATGAGAAAAACAGTCATGACACTGTAGAGAATTTAAGCTTTGCCTCATTTAGTATAAAAATTTGTCATATTTTATAATGATTGTGGTGCAAACACTACCTCTCCATAGTGGTTAGCAGAATACATGCCATTAGCTGTGAAAATGATTGAACAGTGAAGAGGAGGATTTATTCTCATAGGAGTCTAACTATATTAATAGCTTTAGAAAGTAAAAATTTTGTGATTTTTGAAAATTAAATAAAAGTCTCTAAATTTTATCTATATACTCTCATGTCTGATTGTATATCTAGAAATCATATCTCAAAGTAGTTCATTACATGTTCATCCTCTCAGTTTTATAATAAATATACTATGAATATTAGGAAAGTTTCAAAATTTGTAGTATTTGGCAAAATAATGATCTCATGAAATTGTTGAGATCAAATAGTTTGTTGTTGTTATTAAATATGAAATACAAACAGATGGACTGTCCCAAAGCAATAAATGAAGAAAGAAAAATGTATTGAAAAGATGTGTACAAAATATATGGTAACGGGCTGGGGTTGTAGCTCGGTGGCAAAGTGCTTGCCTCACACATGAGGTGCTGGGTTTGATCCTCAGCACCACATACAAATAAATAAAATAAAGATATTGTGTCCATTTATAACTAAAAAATTTTTTAAAGTATATGTTAACTAGTTGTAGTGGTAATAAGAACAGTCATCACTTTGCAGAATGAAATCTGCAAATATATATGGCACAGGAACGAAGCAAGTTCATGTATTCAATATTTAACAGATACTTGTTGCCTGCCATGTACTAACCATTGTATAGGGTTATGAGAGTAAAAAAACATGATTCCTGCTTTCAAAAAGCTCACACATAGAAGAATATATATGGTAGTAACCATAGTTATATATGAACAATGTTCAGTGAGAATAAAGAAGGAAGAAGCTAAATTTTCCTAAGGAAAATAGGATGGAAAAACAGTGCTTAAGTTGAGGCTTAATGGAAGAGTGGGATGAACAGTATCAGGAGGAAAGGGAGGCAGAGATCCAGAGTACCCAGAGAGAGTGTGGTGTGTCCAGGGAACAGAGATTAGTTGGATACGGTTGGAATGCAGGATTCTTTAAGGGGAAGGGTGAGAAGAGAGTGTGAGACATGACAAGGACTATTGAGTTTATGTGAAGTGACTTAAGAATGACTTAAGAATCTTGAACAGAACATGAACATAAAAACACGTGTTAAAAATATTATTCTGAGAGCCTAAAGAATAAGAGTTGGAATGTTTACATTTGGGGTAAGTGATTACTGCAGAGGAGAGGGGACACAGGAAGAGGTGGAAGCCAGACTACATAGATTTCTTCAGTTTTCCCTCTGGCAGTTCTGTTCCCATCTTGTCCCAATTTCAGATTTATGATGGAATCAAAATTAGCTAGCTTTATGCTACCCTGATTCTGCTTAATCAGTTGCAAGTTCTGAAGTGATAGAAGTGATGTTTACCCCTTTACAAGTTCAAAAAAAATCTTAATAAAACAAATTCCAAGAAGGTGGCAAATTATTTTAATTTTCTGAAATGTTGTTGCCTAAAGTATTGTTGGTTTATAACTTACAAACTTTTTTCTCTACAAATACACAAAGTAACAGTATGTGCAAGTTAAATTTAACTTAAAAACACATCTTTTAAAGTGTGGTAAATCTGTGCTAGTCCTATATTGGAGCAAGTCCATTTAAGCTCCATTATTAATAAAGAAATCTAATATATGAAATGTGACTGAGGAAATAAGCCTAGCAAATGATAAGTGATAGACTGTTTCTAGAGCAGCTTAAAATGGTTGAGACATGGATGACAAAAACTCCTGTGGGGTTTTGTGTGGTCTCATTTGTGGTTCACATATGAATGAGCTCTCTATTGTATTGGCTATTTCTGTTCAATCCAAATAACCTATGTGTTATGGTTTGGATATGAAGTGTCCCACAAAGTTCTAGGAATATTCAGAGGTAAAATGATTAGATTATGAGACTAACTTAATCTGTCCATCCTAGTCTGAATGGACTGACTGGGTGTTAACTGTAGGCAAGTGGGGTGTAGTGTGCTCTGGAAGGCTTGTTTTTCCATATGGCTCCTTCCACCCCTCTCTGGATCTCTGCTTCCTGATTCTACCATGAGCTGAGAAGTTTTCCTCCTCTGGGCCCTTCCCCCATGATGTGCTGCCTCAACTTGGGCCCAGTGATCTTTTCTGTCCCCCATTCCCCACTGTGGCCCTGGGTTTCATCCCAAAGCATAGTAGCACATGCCAAAAATGCTCTGTGTTACTGAGTGTTACACCCAGCTCTTCACTAGACTTTTACAGTTGTTCGCTAGGGCATCATACTTGAAGGCTAGTGTTGTGTCTAAATATTTCCAACTTCTTTTTAGTATCCTATTATAAGTTGATCATCTATTTATTTACTTAAATCCTTTCAAACCTGAGCTACTTGATTTATGCCAGTGTGGTGCATATATTCCATTGATCTACAGTGTTAATATCAGTGTACTTTTTGTTGTCTTGTATTTGCCCTCATTCATACTTCCACAGCTTTGATTTATGTTTGTATATACTAACTGTTGTTCTGTACAAGGGACAGAGTACATGGGTTCATGCATTCTGTGACCACATTTGCTTACTATTGATTTATCTCTTTCTCAGAGCTTTTACTAGCAGATTTCCTCCTCTTAGCAGTCTGGGTCAGGGGCACTGTCATCATGCAGGACTTCTGTGTTAATATGCTGAGGGTAAGAAGTCAGAGATCTGGAGACATTCATTAGAGGTTATTTGGGGAGAATGTAATTTTGGCCTCTTGTGTTGGTCAACAACCTGCTTCTAACCCCTGACTCTGGCAGAGTTTATTCTTTCCCACTGAAGTAATTCAAAATATATCTAGCTTCTTTTAGTCACTTTTTGACTTTCCTGATTTCTCTGTAATTTCTGGGAAATTCTATAAATTCTCCATCCTCTTAGTGAATTGCCCAGAGCTTCTACTGGTTGCATTCTCTTAGGGGCCTTTTGATTCTGAGGACCTTTGAGAGATCAGATCACATGTTTTGTATTCTTCATTTTATTTGAGTCAGAAAGGAGCCACCTTCCCCAGGAGATCAAGTACAATATGCTGCTGTCCATTATGTTTTCCCATACCCTGTCTTTTAAATTTTTTTTAGCCTAATTTGAGTATAGAAAGATAAAATGCTTGTACATTATGTATAAGTCCTGTGCTAATTACTGCCAGGGTTACCAAAGTAAAATAGGTAGTTTTTGCCCTACAGCAGTTTAAGATCTTGTGGGATGAAAGAGTTGTTGAGAACAGCAAAGCTGTAATACAGACAAAAATGCGTATAATTTGTTTCCATTTTAATACTTTACTTGGGCTAAATTTATCTTAAGCTTTCTAATCAAAGCCCTGTAGAATAAAGGAGGTTAAAAAGAGAAAAGCAAAATCCCCAAGCTGAATATGCTCATCAATTGCTGTTGAAGAGACTATTTCCAAAATATGAAGTCCAGATGTTGAATTTATACCATAGCTCAGTGAATGACAAAAGCATGGTACT
Organism: Geosciurus inauris; assembly: GCA_004024805.1. Classification (NCBI taxonomy): domain Eukaryota; kingdom Metazoa; phylum Chordata; class Mammalia; order Rodentia; family Sciuridae; genus Geosciurus; species Geosciurus inauris. The sequence goes on along the minus strand of PVHX01001187.1, from coordinate 165,741 downwards.
ATATCTTTTATAGCTTCACTATATGTAAGCTATAACTAAGCATTGAGCCTCTTGGACTAATATTTCCTGTCCCAGAGGATCTACTAGAAGGCATACAACTAGCTGAAAGAGGCATATTCTGGAATTTATGACATAAAACTCACCTTTCAATTGTCACTGTGCAATAGTAATAGAATGTAGCAGAGATAATGCAGGAATTGTTATGATACAACATGGTGAAGACAGCCATGATACACAGGGGCTCTTCACTAAAATCTTTATTTTTCAAAAATTAATTCACAAAACCTTATAGCTTACCCCTATGGAAAAGACAACAGCTAGTGGTTTTCCACCTTAAATGTAAAAATTGAGGGAAAAAGCAAGCAGTTAATTTCTTTGAAATGCCCATTTGGCAGTTAAATTCTTTGGAATGCCCAGTGAGTCTCTTAGCCAACATTACTGGTGACTAATTCTTGATCTTGACAACAGTTCTTCCCCAGCCCAAATACATTCTCCACCAATCATGTAGAACCCTGACCAATGAGCTCTGCTTGTTCCATTAGAGATGCATTAAAAGTCTTCAAGGTCACCATTTGTTTGTATATATCTTTGACATCATCTCTTTGGACTGTACTTGAAGCAGTTACCTCATAGTGAGCAGGGAGAGATCCCTGACTGTATCAACACATCAGTAACTGTTACCAAAATATCACAGACTCAGGCTCTCCCACGAGGCGTCTCTGGCCAAGAGGGCTGGTGAAATGAGGAGTGTGAGGAAGATGAGAAAGCCAATATCCTTATGAACTAAGCTTTATTTCTAATAAAAGAAAAGAAAACAAGAACAAAACATTGACCTCAGTTCAAAATCTAGCTTGTTTTCTTTACAGAGGCCATTTGTTTTAAGTTTGTCCATACACATGTATTTTCTCCCTAGCTTATTGTCACATACTTTAAAAAGACAAATTATTTCCTTTTTTAAAAAAATCATTCTCCATGCCTTTCTGTGCTTTGAACAGAGATATTGCTTGGAAACAACCAGAGTACCAGAGTGTGCTTTATCCTTATTCAGGGGCAGATAGAGGGTGAAATGAAGAAAACAGCCAGCAAAGCCAGGTTTAGCTGGTGTTTCTGTCTTTCTAAGTACTGGCTTCACAATATTTTGCTTAGGAATGCAGGGAAGTTTCCTTGATCTGATTTTGACTACATAGAAAAGTAATAGTGGGGAGTTGAGGCTGCAGGAGCCACTGGGACCTTTGTCAGTGCTGTACTGCAGCCAACTGAGAATGGTCACAGAAGCTGATTGTGCTCATCTTAACTTCTCTCTGTGTTCAGCAACGTCAAGTTGGGAGTTTGAAACTGGCCATGCAGGGGTATTTATACCATGGAAATCTGCAAATGCTACCAATCAAGGCTTTTATTTTCTTTTTCTGGAGAGCTGGCTTACTAGCACATCATTGCCCTCTGTCTTTTTTAACCTTTACCCAGAGGATTTCTGCCAGTGTCCAGTAAAACATCATTGACTTCTGACATATTGTCAGCACAAGGTGAAAACCCAAAATGAGTTAGGAGGATGAATTTCCTCCATCTGTGTCAGCATCAAAAGATAGCTTAGGTGTAGGGCTTACCTGTTCTATAATACTCATGAACAACCGTTTAAAGCTCCACCAAATAAATATCCATATGTGACAAGTGTGCTTTCCAAACAGATGCAGCTTCAAGATAATCTATGGTCCTTTGTTCCTACTGTCTATCAGATTCTTCCCATTAGCTCTCCTGTCCCTAGAAGAAATTCAGGGGCAACCCTTGCTCCCAACTTTGAGATATCCAGAGTGGGAGCTTTTGGCAGCAGTGAATGCTGCAACTCTTGTGTCTTCTATGAAATTCAAGGCTCTGGCTCCACCATTGCCTTTGGTGTATAGAAAGTTGGGGAGCACCAAGGGTTAAACCTTAGAGCTTCTGCACCTTCCTGAGATTCTCCTCCTGGGTGCTTTGGATAATATCTCAGCAGCTTCAGTGATGATAAGAGAGACCACTCAGCAGAAAGAGCAAGAGACAAGGAAATGTAAGAATGTTTCCTGGAGATGTCAGGTCAGCACTTAGGAGCGCAGTTACTCATTTTTCCTCCTTAAAACTTCTAGAAATAGCTGAGTGAGGGTCTTGAGAAAAGCCTGCAGGGGCCCAGGCAAGGGTAGAAGCAGAGTCTGAGAAGCTATCATTTTACTTCTGGTTCACTATGTTCTGAGGAACTTGATTTTAAGCTCCCCTTCCATGAAACAGCAGAGGCACAAACATGTGAGATCTGGATTGAATCAGACCTGACTTTATGCACTAACTCCAAACAGTAATTTATCCATTCATTCATATTCCAAGATTTAAAAAATTTAAAGAATTTCCAATGACTTAGATCTTCCTTTGAATAAAAGCAAACAAAGTTTTAGGGGCTGCTGGATTGCCGATGTATGTCTGATGTCATTTTGTTCTTTGAAAAAGTCAATAGAACACAGAGCACTTTTTCAACTTTTAATACATCACATTAAAAATTTGTTCTCTTTGGATGTGGGTTGTAGCTCAGTGATAAAAGTGCTTGCCTAGCATGCACAAGACTCTGGGTTTGATCCCTAGCACTATAAAATCAGTCAATCAATCAATAATTTTAAAAAAGAAAATTCACTCTCTTTGCACCATGGTAGAGAAAAGCCATACTGCATTTGCACGGAGAAGGTGCTCCATAGCATTTATTGTGGAGGTGGCTTTGTGATAAGAATACAAACTTGTTTTTTAATATATATTTTTTATTTATTCTAATGAGTTATACATGCCAGTAGAATGCATTTTTTTTTATATTTTTTAATTGTAGATGGACACAATGTCTTTATTTTATTGCCTTGTATGTGGTGCTATCATACATAAATGGAGTAAAACTTCTCATATAACTTGTCTGGCTATATATGATGTAGAGTTACACAGGTCATGTAATCATATTTGCACATAGAGTAATAATGTGCTATTCATTCTATTATCATTCCTACCCCCTGCTCCCTCCCCTCCCTTCACTCCCTTCTGTGTAGTCCAAACTGCCTCTATTCTCCCCTTCTCCTTATTGTGAATTAGCATCCGCATATCAGAGAACATATTTGGCCTTTAGTTCTTTGGGACTGGCTTACTTCACTTAGCATAATATTCTTCAGTTCCATCCATTTACTGGCAAATGCCATAATTTCATTCTTCCATTGTGTATATATACCACAGTACAAACTGAATTTTAATAATGATTAAAATAAAAGTTGACCCGTAAATAATTCATTCAGCCAATCAGCTAGCATAAGCAAAAGATCTTACCAGATTTTGCAGTTCCCTCCATAATTCCAACCTTCTCAGTTGAAACTGTTTCACTGGACTGGGAAGACCATTATGACACAAACCACCTGTACTTTTTTTCTTTACTGAATACCTGGTACTTTGAAATCACTCAATAAGTATATGTTGAATGAAAATAATAAAGTAGATCTTGCAGATAATTACATCAATTCTGTCTTTAAACTTACTTTTGAGCAATTAATTAGTTTTTGGCAGTGAGGATCGAACCCAGAGGCATTTTACAGCTCAGCTACATCCCACTTCTTTTTATTTTTTATTTGTTTGGTACCAGGGATTAAACCCAGGGGTGCTCAACCACTGAACCACAAACTAGCCCCCTTTATTTTCTGTTTTAAGACAAGATCTTGCTAAGTTGCTTAAGGCCTCACTAAATTGCTAAGGCTGGCCTCAAACCTGTGATCCTCTTGCTTCATTCTCCTGAGTTGCTGGAATTACAGGTGTGCATCACCATGCCTAGCTTTAATTTTCGTTTTTGAGACAGGGTTTCACTTAGTCGTTTAGGGCCTCACTAAGTTGCTGGGGCTGACGGAAAACTTGTGATCCTCCTGCCTCAGACTCCTGAGTTGCTGGGAATACAGGTCGGTGCCACTGTGCTAGGTTTGAGTAATAACATTTTAAAGTGACAAAGAAAGGTTTATTCTAAACTTTCTTGTTCAATGATACATTTGTATGTGGAGTATGACATTTATAAATATACAGGTAACACAACTAATAGAAACAGTGGGACTGTTGTGGTAAAATCTAAACAACTGTCAAACACAATGTATAATTAGTTTATATTCCATGTGAAATCTATAGAGAAATAGAAAACCCCTACCTCTGTAGTTTTGACTAGGACTTTGGTTCAACCAAACTCTTGCTATTTATAAGACTTAGAAGTAAAACCCTATTTTCACTAATTCACATATATTCACGTCTTTATCACAAGGCAATATATGAGATATTTAAAAAGTATTCCAGCCGGGCACAGTGGTGCAAGCTTGTAATCCCAGCACTTAGGGAGGCTGAGACAGGAGAATCGCAAGTTCAAAGCCAGCCTCACAAACAGCGAGGCACTAAGCAACTCAGTGAGACCCTGTCTCTACATAAAACACAAAATAGGGCTGGGGATGTGGCTTAGTGGTCGAGTGCCTCTGAGTTCAATCTCCAGTACCAAAAAACAAAAAGAAAAAAAGTATTCCACTTATATTTTGAGGTTTTTATTTTTATTCTTTTGGCTTTTAAATTTCTTCTTCTACTCCTACTGGACTGGAAAGACCATGATGTATCCCCTTAGAATACAGATGTAGAGAAGATGAGGTGTTTAGGCCTGTTTCCTTAGTTGGCCCAGGATTCCCAAACAGCAAGCTGATTCTCTGCTTAGGACAGCTGGCTGTGTCTGATGTGGGGAAAGCCCTTTGTGTGCAGGCTGGGCCACACCCCACTGGTTTGTCAGCTGCCTGGTAAATCTTTGTCCTTGGCCACAAGTGTCATCAGAAGAGAGAATATGGATGACTGACGGCAAACACTTCAGCACTCCCAGAAAAGCAATTCTCAATTTGTGTCCTGTGGCTGGTGAGTCATGCTGGTACACTAAGGACAGAGGTGGACAGAAATCAAGGGGAAGATGGGAAGGGGACACCCTCCTTGGTGACAAATTTGGAAAATGCTCACATTGGGCATTTTTGTTGGCTTGAATGGCAGCTGATGAAAATAAAATGTCAACAAAATAAGAAGGTAGTATTGAATTACTGGGAAAGTATTTTTTCTCATGGCTACATGAGAAACAGACTTTACTATTTATGTACATCTTAATTTTTAGACATTAAAAAATTATCGGAACGTAGCCAAAATTAAAAATAACCTGTGTTTTGTACTTTCTTGATATGTAACTATAGAACATTCCTTGACCTTCCTCTGCCCTCACTCCAAGTATTTAGTTACCATGGCTACCATCAAAACTCACCCCCCCCCATGAAAGGATAACAGTGCCACATGAAGGACAAGCTAAAGGCTGAAAATGCAAACTCAGAATGTAGTCTTACATGGTGCAAGTTGCCTAAGTTAACCCATTGCAATTTGTGATACACGTAATTATTCATTTGCTGCACTGGCCCACCATTTTGAACTTCTACCCCTAAGTCCTCCTCTGGTCACTGACTGCTGTGTGCCTTTGTTTATGCTCTTTCTTGGGCCTAGAAGAAGCTTACCCTCCTAGGGGTCAGCTCGAGTACCACTACTAGGGAAATATTGGTTCTTAAAGCTGGCACCTTTGTTCTAATCTACAGTAGTTTGTCTTTCCATATTTCTATTTTTTTTTTATGAGGAATTATTCAGAATCAGGTCTAGTTAATTCTTAGATATGAGACTGCTATTAAAGCATGGCCAAGCTCACTTTATTTTAAAAATGGTTTTAAGTGCCTCTTTGGTATATAAATTATTACATGAGAAGTCATTGAAGTGTAAGTTTCTACTATATTTATTTATAATAAATTCTTAAATGTTTATTATATATTATACATGTAATATTTTTAATAGTTATTTTTTCCCTCTTTTGGATATAATTTCTAGTATACCTAAAATATTATGAGATTAGCATAACACTTACCATTTATAAATAGATATATACATATATTGGGATAAATTATTACATATTTTATTGATGGATTGAACTAGCAAAAATATTAAAGACCACTGTCTTGGACTATCCCTGAGGGAGACAAGATTTTTTCTTCTTCTGTGTGTCTTGTGCCCACTGCAGTGCTTGTTATACAGTATGGTGGTACACATAAATAATTTGTGGAATGAAACACAACCCATCATTTTCAGAGAAAGTGTGAGGGTTAATAGTAAAAGAGCAGTGTAATATTGCCTTGTCTTTATTTCAAACTAAACTATTATAGAACAGCCTTTCACCTTTCTCCCTTGGCCCCAATGAGTGTCCATTTGGCCCTTTGGACACTGTCCTGCTCCTGAACTGGCTTGAAGATCTACTGAGGCCTCTGCCACTTCTTCTGGTTCTAACAGTGACCATGGAGAAATCCCCCAAACCCTTTCCCTGTTTCCTGAATTGCAGTTCTTAAAGCAAGGCCCTGGCTCCTTACCCAGCCTTTTCTCATACCTGTTTGCATCTACATCTTTATTATTTATTTCCCTATTTATGTTCCCTGTAGGCCTCACCTTGGAGGCATGCTTATGGAGGCATTTCGAGGAACACACTGCCTTCTATGTGCGATATTCCTTCTCCTCTTGCAAAGTGACAATGTCCTTAGATGGAGCTTGTGGACAGACTGCAGCTTCTTCTTTTTGGACAATTCCTTTCCTGGAAATTTCTTTGACCAACCTGCACACAGTCAGCCTTCTGCCTCTCTCAGTCCCCAGGCTTGTCCAGACTGGGCCCAAACTCAAATGGTTACTGAGGATGGGAGGGTCATGAACAGATGAGCCTAGAAGAGCAGCTGCATATTAAATCCTTAGGAACTAAATATCCTTTTTTTTTTTTCTTGAAACACGAAACTCTCTTGGTGCAGTTTTTGGTATTCCTCTTAGGTACAGAGAAGAAATGTTCTTACTATAAGAAAAGCAGTGCAAATATAGTAATAAATACATGGAAATTGAGTTGTGGTCTCAGTGCTCAAGAGGCGATGGAGAGTTGTAAAGACTATACTGCACTAAGTGGTAAACACTGCATCTAAATGTGTGAATCACTACTACTCCACTCCAGCTAAATGATACTGCATAGTATTATGGGCCCAGTGGTACCAGATCTTCTGATTTTCTCAATAAAGTCTGAAAATCTAGATTGTGAAATCTGATTTTTTTTTTTTTTTTTTGGTACTGGAGATTGAACTCAGGGGCACTTGACCACTGAGCCACATCCTCAGCCCTATTTTGTGTTTTATGTAGAGTCAGGGTCTCACTGAGTTGCTTAGTGCCTCGCCCTTGGTGAGGCTGGCTCTGAACACGCGATTCTCCTGTCTCAGCCTCCCTAAGTGCTAGGATTACAGGCTTGTGCCACCGCGCCTGGCTGTGAAATCCAATTTTTAAGTCTCACTGAACACACATGTGCACGCGCGCGTGCACACATACACACACACACACACACACACACAATATCTGCAATGAGGTTTTTATTTGTAGGGCATCAGTTTGCAGCCCATAAATCTAAGCATTCAAACAGGGACCCTGCTAGAAAATGAATCGATAATGTGGCATTTAATCAATTCACGTAAATAGTTATAGTTAATATTATTTTCATCCAGCCCAATGTTTCTAGTACAGTTGTGGGAAGGACAGAGGTTGCTGGTTAAAATAGGTAGATATTCTAGGGCCTCTTTGCAATTTTCTAGACCTAATGTAACCCTACCTTGTCCTAGAATGTTTTTTTTTTTGATCCCAGGACCAACAGTATCAGCATCACCTGGGAACTTGTTAGGAATGTAGTTTCCCAGGCCCGATTCCACATCCTCTGGGGCTGGGAAGATAGTATGTATAGCGAAGTTGGAGCAAAACTCTGCCCTAGGCTTTTCAGAGGGAGTTTTTCTACCTGAAATATGCTCTGGGAGCCCTGGGAGGCGGTTTAATCCTGGTTCTCCTACTCCCCTACTCTCAACTCCAGGTTTTAGGACCAAGCTATGTCTTAATATGTGGGTCCAGTGTGGCTTTCCATGAAAGGAATATTGGATTGACTCAAAAGAAGTTGGCACTGGCATTTAGGAACTAAGCACCTTAAAAGGGAAGAGGAGGAAAACACATGTCTCTATTTCTTCTTGCCTCCCCTCCCCCAGAGCTTGTTTTACATTGGAGGAAGGGCCAGCCAGCCCTACCATCTTTGTCTTACTCTCAACCCTGCCTATTAAACATGGCTACTTCTGCAGTTATTTCAAGATTTTCTAGATTTTATCAACACTTTGAGGAATATAGAGTTAAGGTAGTGGCATTGCTGTGTGATTTGAATTTAACCAACTTGATTTCTTAATTCTACCCTGAGGTTCTGGAAGGGAGGCATGTTCAAAGATAGGTAGGGATCATTTTGGGGTTTGGTGCACACTTAGGGAAGCAGGGATGAGGAAGGGCCTTTTTATTTACGTAATTTCAGTGAAAGGCATTGATGGGAAAACATCTGCAGGTGCCTGAAAGAGGGAAGTGAGGAGGGCAGAGAAAGCACTGAGAGCTTTGGAGCACAGGACCCCTGCACCATGTCCTCTTCTCAAAAGCCCTTCCTCCACCTCTGCTGAGAGACATTGTACAGCAGCTTCATTGTTGGAAAGTCTCTGAGAACTGGTTGCCTCCAGCCCCATATGTCTTATTTCTGCTTTTCTTTTTCAAAGCCACAGCAGGAAAAATAGTGATGAGATTTAAAGGAAAACTTTACATACATGGCCTGAAAGTCTTCTGGTACTTTCTGGTTAATACAACTGTAGCCAGTATTGTATTTCAAAGTTAAGACACCTCATAAAACTGACGGGTACAGTTCTAGCACTTGATTTCTTTATGGTTGAATTCAACTGTGCTCTAAATTTTACTTAGCCCTTCTCTAGTCTTCCTTTCTATCCCTGCCTAAGGCAGAGAACTTAACCTGAATATTTTTTGGTAAATTCAGTATTATCTGGTACCATTCAATATGCATTACTTAGTCCTAGACCAAATCAAAATTCCATTTCAGTCTTTCCCTCCTCTCAAGCTCTTCTCCTCCATATTTGAGGGTATCACTCAGACACTGCATGAGTGATGAGGGGTGAGAGAGAAGCTTGTTAACATGATTAGCCTGGTTGAAAGCAGTAAGGAACATGCCCATTATCTGGTTTACTGTTCTACTGCTGCCAGGACTGGCTACATAATTAAGAGGACCCTGTGCAAAATGACAATGTGGTGCCCCTTGTTCAAAAATAATGACAAATTGCAAGACAGCAATAGCAGAGCATTAAACCAAGCATTGGGCCCTGTGTTCCTGCTTGTATCACAAACCTATGAAGCCCATCCTTGTTCAGTGTCACCTGGATCCTGGTGAAAGTTGTGCCCACAGCTCTTTTTTGGTGAAATGCCCCTGCCTCTTCTACTATCTCGGATTCCCACCATAACTCAAGCGGATGACACAGATTCCCTCAAGGGAAGCTGCGTTTTTCATTTCATCCCCAATTTGGGTAGTCCACCACAAAGGCCCTGCCTTGATAAAGAACAGATTAGCATGCTGGCTGCCTCTCCGAGCTACCTCCCCCCATTGCTGGACACTTGGCCAGATCTGTATCTCCTCCACACACTTAGTGGGCCTTGGTCTCCATCACTTCCTTTCTAGAAGCATATGCTGCTAGGTCTGTATTGTCTGTCTGCATATTCTACGGCACCGACTGAAGTCAGTGAGAATCCTACTCTCAGGTTCCAGCCATGAAATAATGTCAGGTTCTTTCACTTTAGATTTCTTGAACTTTGTGGAAATTATTTTCCCTTTATGTGTGTTCCTCCCTCGACTTGATCTGGAAGAAGACAATGGGTGGATAGACAGCACAGCTGTTACAATCTTTTCCTTTCCTTTTTCTTCATTTTCAGATTACTGCAAACTGGAGGACACTATGGGGAGGGGTCGAAGCCATTGTCATTTCTCCTAGTTTAAATGCATGCATCAGTTGTATTTGTCACACAGCTTAGATCAGGGTTGACAAACTAAAGGCTAAAGAAAAAAAATCTGGCCACACCCATTTGTTTATGCATTATCTGTGGCTGCTTTTGTGCTACAGTAGCAGAGTTGAGTAGAAGCAACAAAAACTGTGTCCTGCAAAGCCTAAAATACTTAATATCTGCCCCTTCACAGAAAAAGTTTTCCAACCCCTGTGCTAGATGCTCACAGTTATTGAAACCAAAGGGCTTTTGTCTCTGGTGATAACTATATGGGGGTATTGAGAGATATTTGATGACCTCAATAGTTAATCTTTCGGCCTTAATACTAATATTTTCATATACATATAGAAAGTAGAACAAACTTTATGTTTTCATATATATACAATGCACAGTGTATCTTTGCATCACTGTCCCTATTTTTTTCTTTTTGTTTTGGTACTGAGGATTGAATTCAGGGGCACTTGCCCACTGAGCCACATCCCCAGCCCTATTTTGTGTTTTATTTAAAGACAAGATCTCACTGAGTTGCTTAGCACCTCACAGTTGCTGAGGTGTTGCTGAGCTGGCTTTGAACTCGCGATTCTCCCATCTCAGCTCCCAAAGTGCTGGGATTATAGGTGTACGCCACTGTGCCTGGCATCACTGTCCCTATTTTATAGATGAGGAAACTGTGGGTCAGAGAGGTGACTTATATAGGATTACATAGGTGTGGGGTTAAGGATGCTGCTGTCTTGATTCGGCAGGGTCAATGGCAAACATCTCCAGGAGGATTCGGAAATTAGAAAACAGATGCTAAGGTCTACTGTGGGGCTGGATGGAATGCTGAGGAAGGGTAGAAAAGATTGGGGAGTGGCCATTATGTCTTTGAAAAAGTCATTTCAAAAGGTGGTGATTTATTTTCTTACATACTTCCCACCCACACATGGAGTCTGAAATTTTTGTATAGGGGCATGGCATTTTAAATTAAATGGAGATTTAAATTCTTAGTGCACCTTAATTAGCTTATTACAAGGTTCTCCAACTTAATTACTCCTGCCAGTTTTGGCATTCACAGTCTCCACAATCTCTAAATCTGTGAAGATGGGTTTATTGACACAAAAATCACACCTTTAAAAAAATTAGTACTTATTAATTATACAGAGTAGTGGTATCATTGTGGCATAATTTTACATTCACATAACATAATTTGATCAATTTCATTCTCCAATGCCTCCCTTTATCCTTCTTTCTTCCCTCCCTGTGATTCCCTTCCTCTATCCTCATGGTCTTCCTTCTACTTTTGTAATGTCCCTTTTTTCTCTGTAACCTCCACATATGAGAAAAAATATTTGGTATTTGTCTCTGTGAATCTTATTTTGCTTAATATTATGGTCTCCAGTTCCATACATTTTCTTGCCAATGACATACTTTCATTCGTCTTTATGGTTGAATAAAACTCCATTATGTATATGTACCACTTTTTCTTTATCCATTCATCAGTTGACAGGTATCTGGGCTGGTTCCATAACTTGGCTATTATGAATTGTGCTGTAATAAACATGGGTATGTATGTATTTCTAAAGTATGCTGAGTTTAATTCCTTCAGATAAATACTGAGGAGTGGTATAGCTGGATCATATCATAGTTTTTTGAGAAACTTCCATACTGATTTCCACAATGGCTGTACAAATTTACATTCCCACTAATAGTGTACACAAGAGTTGCTTTTTCTTGGGGCTGGAGATATAGCTCAGTTGGTAGAATGCGTGCACATGTATGAGGCCCTGAGTCCAATCTCCAACACCACACACACACACACACACACACACACACACGCGCGCGAGTTCCTTTTTCTCTACATTCTCACCAGCATTTATTGCTATTTGTATTTGTGAGGATTACCATTCTGACTGGGGTGAGTTGAAATCCCAATGTGGTCTTGATTGACATTTCCTTGACGGCTACAGATGTTGAACATTTTTTTCACATAGTTGTCAGCCATTTGTACGTCTTTTGAGAAGTGCCTGTTTAGTTCATCTATCTTTATTTTTTTTATTTTAACTAGGGATCAAACCCAGGGCTTTGTGAACGTGAAGCAAATGCTTTGGCACTGAGCCATATCCCAGCCCTCATCTACCTATTTATTGAATAAAGAAACCAGTCTCTTGATATAGTATCAGAGTGATAAACATCTTTAAACATCAGATATATATCTTTGACAGTCACATGGTTTCAGGTGCATTCAGAGTATGAATTTCAATAGGTTTATAATCCTCTTTCCTTGGTCTATAAAGTAGCTCTGTTCTGTTTTCAGTTTAGACTCGCTATTCTTTGCTCTAATCTAAATCAAGGGCTGCTCAGGGACAATTAGAAAAAGAAGTCAGAAGGAGTTCAAAACAGACACAGTCTGACTCAACACATTACAACTGACTTAGTTATTCTTTTATGTTAAGAAATGACCTAGAGATTTGAAAGGAGAGGCATTTACAGGACACCTGAACACAGTTGACATGTGACAGGCAATTAGAACACATGAAATCATTGTCAGCACACAGATGGGGTGAGCTGTGCAGGATTTCATTTTTCTCCCTTGTGAGCATGAACCAATGATATCACCCAAACTCCAGCAGGCCTTTCTCTTGTGGAGGCTAACATTGACCACTAACTGGGATTTGCTACATGTTTCTTGAAAATGCAATAAAATTATTTCAGAATATTTTATATATAAAGACACGCTTTTTTTTCTAACAGGAAATTTGTATAGTTGGCTTAATAGAATAATTAATTAATTAATCCACAAACTGGAATTTTTCTTAATTGGGTTAATTTAAAAAAGGGTTCAACTCATATCCAGTTGTTCTTACAATTGTTCTGTTCCTGGAGTCTCAGTGACTTTTTTAATTCAAAAAGTCAAAAGTCAAGGCTGTGAGGGCAAAGTTACATTTCAGTCCTTCGAAAATCTCAGATACTACATAGTATCAGGGCAGTCTGAGGGAAGTAGAGGGAGAAGAGGATGTGACCTTAAAGAATAAGGTATTACACAAGTAGAAATTAGAGGAAAAAAAAAAGTCTACTGGGATAGTAGGATTTTCTACTGGTTATTGTTGTTGGAGGCTGTACGGGAGATGTATATCATATCCTCTGACCACACTTATTTCAGCCCCATGAAAGAGTAGCTGTGAATTCATTTATATTGCAATACTCCTGATCCGGTGATAAAAAACTTCCATTCATATTTTGCATTTTACATGGAGAATTCAGGCAGCTCTGTTCTAGTTCATGCTTTCTCAGGTACTGACCCTATTATTTGTGCACATGACCACATCTCTGTAAGCTTCACTTTCTCTATCTTTATGTGAAGAATAATGATAGTATCTGCTTTACTGGGTTGACATCAGCATTTCATGAGACATAGTATATGTCAGGTACTTAACCCATTGCTTAGTGCATAATAAGCTTTTTACTAAATGTCAGCTATTATCATTATTGTTAGATTTGAAAACAAAGGTAATTTTTAGGAATAATTCAACAAACGTAGATTACTAAGATAAAGCCTAATGTGCTTGCCTCTCTGGCTACAGATAGGTCTGTTTTGTTAGTGGCAGGGAAATGACTGATCCTTATCCAATTCTGAGACTGGGACATTTTTGGGAATGATGAAATACAGGAAGAAATTATATTCCTGGCTAAACAGGGGACTGCCAATTTTTTAGATGTTTAGCAACTTTAATTAAATTAAATGGTAATATTACCTTTACTTCAGAGGCAATTAATAATACTACTATACTATTAAACATTATAGTGATAAAGTAGGAAAAATATGGGTAAAATTTACCAGAAAGCTAGAGTTATCATAATCAGTTCAATTTAAGGGCATTACTCTTTTTACATAGTCCATGATTATTGATTATATACTATGTCTAGTGGAATGGTGACATCAGAATTACAATAATGCAATATAATAAATATATTTAGAAATGTATTTGATCAGTGAGCTCCTAAGCAACTTACCAAGATCCTGTCTCAAAATAAAAACTAAAAAGAGCTAGGCATATGGCTGTGAATATAGTTGTAAAGTACACCTGGATTCAAACTCTAGTACCAGAAATAACAAAAAAAAATGTATTTGAGGTTCAAGAATGAATCATCAATGTACAAAATGCCAGATAAATGTCATTATGTCATCATTACCATATATAGCACTGTTACTAATATTAAATGCCCTTCTTTTTATATATATATATATATAATTGACAGCATTTTTTTCTGTGAAGGAAGTAAGAAGCAAATAAAAAACAAAATCTCATGTAATAGATATTGGCAATGAACATTAAGAGATGAAATGGGATACACAGGCTGTGGGGGCACACCTTAAGGCAGGTATGTGCCCAGGAAATGAGGAGTCTCATAAGGAGACACAAGTCATAGTCCCAACTGTTCCATTGACTAGTTGTGTGACCCTGAACCTCAGTTTTAAAGTGAAGACATGATAGTGCTTACATACTAGAATGTTTTAGGGAGGCAAAGTAGAATTCTGTTCCTATGAAAAGCCATTTATATTCTAGATGAATCCATTCAAGAACCATCTTTTTTTTTTTTTAAATATTTATTTTTTAGTTGTAGGTGGACAGAATATCTTTATTTTATTTTATGTGGTGCTGAGGATCGAACCCAGTGCCTCCCGCGTGCTAGGCGAGCACGCTACCACTGTGCCATAATCCCAGCCCCTCAAGAACCATCTTGACAGTATATAATTAAGTGTCAAATGGGAGGTACAAATTAATTGTCCTACAGGAATTTAGTGGAGAAAGAAGTCGGCAAGAGTTGCGGTGGGGAAGGAAGATTTTGAAAAGGGCCATGACGGGGGAGGCTCATGGTTCTACATGGACCACATTAGGCACAGGGACAAGGACGTGATATAAGAAGTTCTAGCTTCATGTTAGAAGAACCTGGTTTGAATCTTGCTGCAACCATTCAGGCGTGTGACCTGGGGCAGCTTGGTTACCCTGTGGTCCAGGAGAGTTGACACCTCTTTAGCTTGAGGATAGTTAGGAAAATCAGAGCTATTTGCATCTTGTTGATTTTATACACTGCCAGCACTTAGGTGTCCAAGTCAGTATTCACACATCTATCCACTTTCCATTCTCCAAAACTGTGTCAACATCCCTCATCTATTGTCATTTACATTCCTATTTTCTCTGTCTTCTTTTGCTTCTTTATTGTTATTTCAGTGTTTCAGGAAAGAGTGAAAATAAATACAAGTATTTAATACACCATATTTATGCCAAAGTGCATTTGTTACTTTAAGAGAAATTTTTTTTTTTGGTATCAGGAATTTCTCCAAATATTATTCATTGCTTTTGACATCTACTAACAAGCAATGTACCTAAATCTTTCCTGATTCTATTTATATTTCCATTTATATTTTACTGCAAACCATATATTCTGTAAGCCTACATTCCAATATGCAAAATGTTATAAATTCAAATAATCAAATACTATCTATTAATTGGTATTTTCTAGGGGCTGGGATTGTAGCTCAGCGGTAGAGCGCTTGCCTCGCATGCGTGAGGCCCTGGGTTTGATCCTCAGCACCACATACAAAGCAATAAAATAAAGACATTGTGTCCATCTTACAACTAAAAAAAAAAATTTAATTGGTATTTTCTAAAAAAATATTTTTTAGTTGTAGATAGACACAATACCTTTATTTATTCATTTTTATGTGGTACTGAGGCTTGAACCCAGTGCCTTACATGTGTGAGGCAAGCACTCTGCCACTAAGCCACAATCCTAGCCCCTATTAATTGGTATTTTGATGATACGAAAAGTCTTATTACTTCCTTAGAAGTCTGGGACAGTAATGATCATATAAGCAAGTATGAAAGTGCCAACTAATAAGTATAAAGAATAAGTAAGTTCATTAAATTGCTGAGGAAGAAGAACTGGCACCTGTTGGAAGAGTCAGAGGAGATGTAAAGAGTGCAGGGGTAAAATAGGTTATTTTAGAAAAGAGATTCATGAGAAATTTCATGAAATTAAAAAAAAATGTAGCAGACATAATTTGTAGCCAGTGAATAGACAAGAATGGAAAGTGTATGGGAAATACTGGGAGAGAAGACTGGGAATACAATTTTTTTCTGGAAATGGAGGATCTTTAATATTAGGGTATGGCTGGTGCAAAGGAAAGCAAGGGACTGCTAGCTGCAGATGTCATGATGAAAGACCTAATCAACCTGGAGACTTTTATCGAAATGTTTAAGACAGGTCACCCTACTTCATCATTCAAAGTTTAAAACTCAAATTTGACACTCTTTCAGACTCAGGTAGGCTCATTATTTCAACATGCTTTTATTTCAGGTGTGATTTTTTTTTTTTTTTTTTTTTTTTTAAATTTCAGGGCAGTTCTGTTTTAGTTAGTTTTTTCACTGCTGTGATCAAAGATCTGACAAGAACAATTAGAGGAAGAAAAGTTTATTTGGGGCCCATGGTTTCAGAAGTCTCAATCTATAACAGCTGGCTCCAATCCTTGGGGCCCAAGGTGAGGTAGATCAGAAGCAGAGATGCCACTCACCATATGCAAAATATATACCCTAAAGGCACACCCCCAGTGACCCAGCTTCTCCAGCCATACCCTACCCGACTTCAGTTACCACTCAGTTAATACCATCAGGGGACTAATTCACTGATTGCGTTAAGGCTCTTACAGCCAAATCATTTCACCTCTAAACCTTCCTGCATTGTCTCACACATGAGCTTTTGGGGGACACTTTACATCCAAATCATAACAATTTCCCTGTCCTATTTTCTTGTTATTGTTTTGTATCTTTTTCTGGAAAATTTTCTTGGTCTGCTGATACCATTCTTGAAGGATATTAAACAGAACTTCATAAAATATTTTCATCATAAATTTAAGCTCAGGTAGAATAATGTTTTTCTTGCCACAGTTATAACATTTTCTTTGGCTTTTTTATTACAACATGACTGCAGTGACTCCAAGAGAATTCTCTTTCCTGAATTCTAAAATTTTGTGAGATTATTTAAAGGAATTTTCAATTTCTTTGGATACATCTGCCTTAGTAGAATAAAAATATTTTAAATAAGCAAAAACCTGGTTATTGTGAGGATTTAACAAATGTAGATAATGAAAAGTGAAAAATCATTTAATATGGCCTGTTATGTAAATAGAATGAAGACAACTAAAGAAAACTGTAAAAATTTCCCAGATTTAGAGACAAGCCTGGGAATGTTTCTGAACAGTATATGCTGTTAGAATGAATGAGAATCTCATGAGAAATGTCTGAACATTTCATGAGTTTGCATATCTATGAGCAGATTTGACCAAGTAAATAAGATACACACAAGAAGTAATCTGGCATTGGTAAAGAATAAACTAGTTGATTTGATTTGTCTTTTGCATGTTAAAATTCATGGATGACATAAAACTAGAACAGATGTTTTCTTTTGCCTTTAGTTTTGGGTGCTTTGGATATTGTCATTATTCTTAAAAGAAAGAATGCAGACAGTTTTGTGGTCATGTTCTGGAGGCCCCACTTGCCACAGGACTTTTGCCAGGCCACACTGTAAAATATAGACTTTTCTGTAATTATGTGCTTTCCTTTTTATTGTGCATTATACTTTTCCTTATAATTCTATAAAGTAATTTTTTAAATAGAAGAAATTATATGTGTGTGTGTTTGGGTGTGAGGGCAGTGATGTCTCATTCTGTGTAGCAGGTAGGTCCTTGAAACTATGTATAGAGAAAATAAAACCAGGAAGAGAGAGGGGTTGGCTACTTGGGAAGCATAGGAAATATGTCAAAACCTAATTTATGCAGAAAAAGGTTTTGGTGGGGGGGAGAGGGGAGTATTTTGACTAATGTTGAATCATAAGAGGACAAGACAAATCTGACATGGGCAAGGGCAGGAGTGAGAGTACAAAGGAAAGTTCAAGGTTAAGATCTGTAGGAGGGGCTGGGGCTGTAGCTCAGGGGTAGAGTGCTTGCTTAGCATGTGTGAGGCACTGGGTTTGATTCTCAGCACCACATACAAAAATAAATAAAATAAAGATATCGTGTTCATCTACAGCTAAAAATAAAAAAAAAATTAAAAAATTTAAAAAAAAGATCTATAGGATCTGTAGGTGCACGCCTGTAATCCCAGCACTTTGGGAGGCTGAGACAGAGAATTGCGAGTTCAAAGCCAGCCTCAGCAATGGCGAGGTGCTAAGCAACTCAGTGAGACCCTGTCTCTACATAAAACACAAAATAGGGCTGAGGATGTGGCTCAGTGGCCAAGTACCCTTGAGTTCAATCTCCAGTACCACCACCCCCCAAAAAAAGATCTGTAGGAGCCAAGGAAGCATGGAAACTAGAGTAGACATGAAATTGCTACAGACTTTTTTCCTTTCCTTTTCTTTTTACTTATTTAAATGTTCTAGTATTACTATTTTTTTTTTTTTTTTTGTCGTGCTGGGGATTGAAGCCAGGCCCTTGTGCAAGCACTCTACCAACTGAGCTATAGCCCCAGCCTCTAGTATTACTTTTTAATTCAACATAAATTAATCTAAATCTTTATATTTTTTGATTCCTGTCACATTACTTACCTGACAGTATGCTCGCGCTGTCCAGTGTATGGGAGGAAAGGGGAATGAAGAAGAGATGGCCATAGATAAAAAGAGGATGTTTAGAATAACATTTGGTCTTCTCTTTCTTCCCAATCCAGTCAGAAAATTCCAGGCAGAGCATTACTGACTGATTACTAAGAAAGAGAGTGTCAATATATTTCATGAACTATGGAATATATTTTGCTTATGTAAGAAGAGAATGTGTGGCCCAAATAACATCAATTTAAAAAAGCTACAAAACCTAATATGAATAGTCAGTTTATTATACTTTTTTTGAGAACATTTTTTAAAGGATATAACCTGGGATGAAACAAAGATATTCTTGGTTTCTTCTAGAAAGTTTGTTATCTTCATGTCCTAAACTTGCAACCATGCATTCCACTATTAGGAAGCCTATGGAGTTCCAGATGCCTGCCCTGCACCTGCCTGCTAACCCTATTAGCACACT
Source organism: Geosciurus inauris (assembly GCA_004024805.1). Taxonomy (NCBI): domain Eukaryota; kingdom Metazoa; phylum Chordata; class Mammalia; order Rodentia; family Sciuridae; genus Geosciurus; species Geosciurus inauris. Next base: position 146,738 of record PVHX01001187.1, on the reverse strand, counting down.
AGACTGGATTTCACCAATTCGGATTAAATGTTTATTGTTGTTTAACTATGGGGCTTTTAACACAGTAAGTTTGTAATGGTCCCTATTCAGACTTTGCATCTGTTTTCAAAACCTGTACACTTAATAATTGGCCAGGTTGATTGTGAAGGTTTTTGAATGACTCATCATTTTACAATTCTGTAACAGGTTAATGGTTTTAAAAAATGTTCTTTTGAGTGACCTAATTGCAATTACTATAGAAATTTTGCTGGAGTGTCTTTGGAGAGGACATATGCATAGATATCTCAAATTCTGTAGTGTGGCATGAGAAAACATTATCTCCATGAGTATTTGTATATTTTTCTTGATCCTCTATTTATTGTGTGTCCTCCCCACTTCTAGTTTGCATGTATTGAAGAACTTAGAGGAAAGCCATACAGTAAGTCCATTTATTTGAGTCAGATAAGAGTTCAAATTCTAGCTTTTCTATTGTACTGTATGCTTGGTGATCCAGGAAAAGATATATGATTTCTCTAAACCTCAATGGCTTCATTTGTAAACCTGAGAATAATAGCATCGACTTCAAAGGAGTTATATACATATCAAAAAATATGCTTCAGACATTATATAACAATTAAGAAACAGTGAGAACTATTAGAATCTCACTAAATATGATACGTGGAAGTCCATTATTGTCTGGATATTTTGCCCCTGCAAAATAGAATAAAGTGGTGTAAAGTGAATATTATTGATAGCAGACTTAGACTATTGCGAAATTGTGGTTTTTTTTTCCCTTCGGAGATGCTAATTTTCTCCTGAAACTTTCTTGACAAGTGTGTTATCAATGAGTGCTCTTGCATGTCAGAGATAGGACAGGGGCTGGTTGCTGACTTTGTCATGGAAATAAAGATAGAGGACCCTATTTGGCTTACTATGATAGGAGTAAAATCAATATGCCCATGCCAAAGGAAAAGTAATTAATGTGAAATTTCAGTGACACAGAAGAAAAATATTTGCTAAGACAGACTTAACATTATGGGTCTACCACATGAGATTTCCATCAGCCAAAGTAAATTAATCTGGAAGGGAACAGGGAATTCAAGCTTTCAACTTGATTAGTGATATGTAATAATTAGATAATTCTAAAATATGTGGACTTTTTTTTCTGTAAAAGCCATTAATTTTATACTACAATAAAATTTATTTTACAAAATTAACTTCAGACTGAAAATTTTAGAAAGAACTAAATACAAAATTGATATTAAGTAGATTCCATTTTCTGAATGCTTACAAGTACAATTGTGATTAGTAAATACCTGTAACAGACAATTATGCATTTGTTCTTTCTTAGGCATGTCCTAATATTATGAGGCCTATAAAAGAGGATTCAGGGAGGAGGAGGTGCAAATACACAATATAGTCACTACAAATATTGTGTATGACTTAGGCTGTGATTAAGTTTAAAACATTATCACCTCACTTCTTGTGCTTTGGGAACTCTTGTCTGGGATTTCTATTAACTCTTGACCTAAATTGAAGTTGTTCAATTAATATTTGATTCATCGTCTCAAAGAACCTGAAGATCTTACAGAGAAAAAAATTACTTCCTATAAAAAGAATTCATGTATGTTGTAAGGAATCATAATTTAGTTTGGGAAGCCATGTTTCTGAATTGTGATGTGGAACAGGTCATGAGTTAATTATGAAACTCTGTTCATCACCTCATTTTTATTATCTTTTCCTCCCCTCCCTCTCTTCCCACTTCTCTCCCTCCTTTTCCACTTCCTTCTTCTTCTGGCTTAAGTTAGCCTACTCTGCCCAGAAATGAGCTGGGATGCAATATAGTAGGTCCACTCCACAGTGCTTTGGCTTTCATTATATTCTTTGTTCACCAGGGAAGCACAAAAGAGACTCTAAAATTGAGAACCAATGGCTGAGTGAACCAGAAAACAAGCTGCCATTGTTAAGGACCACTTCTTCAGATTATATTGTTTAAAGTTAGGGTGCTGTAGAAAGTTCACACAGGCATAGAAGGGTCTATTTATTATCAGAGTTCAATTTAAAAAAGGAATATGAATATAGATTTCAAGGTCCATTGAAAGAATTGAAAATTCACTATCTGAAAGGAAATATTGCTGTGTTTATTTTTCTGTTATAATCCTAATGTTTTTTAAAAAATTTCCTTAAGTATGATAGGGTTCATAAAGGGAATTTACTTTCAGATAATGAAGTCCTGCGTTTTATATGGAATGAATAATGAAAATCTTGTTTAGTTGTTCATGGAAAATCTAGTTATACTGTGAGTCTTAAATAAGCCCATGGGCTAAACTACTATATTTAAGGGCTTAGGGAAATTTTGTAGTACAACCTCAGGATGTTAGAACACTCTTCACGGCACTTGGAGTTCTAACTTTTGAGCTCAGTATGTTTGTTTATAACATATCTGTTGGCTGGGTTCTTTTGCCCAGAGACTGACAGAGAATCTGTAAAGCAAATGTGTTCCCCATAGGACTAGTTAGTATCTTAGCTGTGAATTTATCTTCTATTTTACTACACAAAAAAAATTGTCTAAAATTTTTATTTTAATTTAAATTGATCTATTTTCTCCCAATTATTCATGCTTTTATTTACTGTAAATGACTGACATAAGCAACTTTGAAAAAGAGACTATGGTAATGCAGAATTCCATAATCGCTAAATACAACACCACCCTCCTCTTTGCTTTTCCCTTTTCCTCTCTGTGTTTTAAGCCCTCTTGGCCCTGTGGGTTTTTTCCTGCACTTTGTGATGTTCAACTGGTTTCTGGCAAGGTCTGATTAACTTTTTATTTTAGATTCACAGAATTATGCAGAGATGGCCCAGGGATTCCCATATACCCCACACCCTCTGTTTCCTCTGTAAGTTACCATCTTACATTAGTATGGTCCATTCACTAAAATTAGTGAGCCAATAGTGATACATTATTATTGACTAAAATTCATGCTTTATTCAGTGCTCCTCACTCAGCTTTTCTTGATGTTTTTTTTCTCTTCTAGGATTCCATCCAAGATCCTTGGCTACATTTATTTGTCATGTCTCCTTAGGCACTTTTTGGCTTTAACAGTTTTTTTTTTTTTTTTTCCTTTCAGATTTTCCTTGTTCTTGATAATCTTCGTAGTTTTAACATTACTGATTAAGAATTCTATAGAACTGGAATCTGATATTTTTCTCATTAATAAACTAGAGCCTGACGTTTTGTATAGGAAAATCACAAAGGTAAACTGCCATTCTCATCACTTTGTATCAAGGACATATCCCATCTAGAGGGCCTGGTTCAGTTGACGTGGATCATGATCATGATCACTTGGCTCGAGATGTTTGTCAGGTTAAAGTCATTTTTTCACTTTTTCCTGAAGACCAAGCATTTTTCTGAAGATTGTAATAACATATTCATTAAAGTGATATGGAAGCTGTGACTGATCTGTTTGTTTTTCACCATTGGTGAAGTTGTAAAGCTGCCATAAGTTTCTAAAAGTATTTTGACAAAAATATTTTTGGTGGTGATAAAAAAAAACAAAACAAAAAACAGCTTATCTTTTTCTATGTGTTGTAGGTGGGAATGAGATCCCGAAACCAAGGTGGTGAAAGTTCATCTAACGGGCACATCTCCTGCCCCAAGTCCTCCATCATCAGTAATGCTGATGATAAGAGTCTCTCAGAAGATGCAAAAAAGAAGAACAAATCAAATAGGAAGGAGGATGATGTCATGGCTTCAGGAACTGTCAAACGACACCTAAAACCATCTGGAGAAAGTGAACGAAAGCCTAAGAAATCTCTGGAGTTATCCAAAGAAGATCTCATCCAGCTACTCAGCATAATGGAAGGGGAGTTGCAGGTAGAGCCAAACTTAGTCAAGTATTGTTTTTGATTTTTAAGCTATAAGAGTATAAGTCTATCCTCCTCACTGGACTCTGAGCTTCCTGGGAAAAGAGATACATCTTCCTCGTTCATTTCTGAATCCCAGTGTTTGGCACAAGTTTCAATTGAATAACTATTTGTTCAGTGAATGATAAATGCAAAGGTCTTGATTCTAACTTCAAACTTCTCTAGAAGCAAAAAATTTCTTGATGGTTTTGGTAAAAAATTAATACAACTTTTGTCACTTCGTAGGTAATTGATTAGATTATCTAATTTAGACATGATGGTTGAAAATGTAGAAAAGTAATGATTATTAGAAGGGAGTATTAAGATCAATGATTATCTTTGCTTTTTTCTAGAAGGTTGAGTAAAAGGGAGCTAGAAGAAGGACGAGGGGAGAGAAAGAAGGATTTGTTCAAACCAGCATTGCTGCCTAGTCTTTTCTCATTTTTTTGTAACCTTTAGCCTCAATTTCTACAGTGTCATTGGGGTTGAAATGTACAACAAGCAGAGCACTGCATTGTGAAGAACCTAACAGTTTCCCAAGCATTTTCAAGTTTGTATCTCATTTGATCACAATAAAATGTGGGTATCATTATCTATATTTTATAATTAAAGAAATGGAGGCCTGAAGCTGAGATCTGGTTTGTCCAGACCTCATCTCAGGCCTCCAAATTCTTGGCCTAGTGATCTTTCCACTGCCCATACCCACCAACCTTATCTAGTTGCCATGATCCAGGTCCCTTGTATTAAGTCTTCTGTTTTTAGGAATTCAGTCAACAGTTCAGATTCTTTTGTTTCTGAGGTCTAGACAGTTGCATTTCTGGCAGTAAGGGAACAATCCTTTTTTTTTTTAGCACAGGATGACTGACCTTTTTGTTTTTGTTAGGTTTTAGCTTGCATGAGCCTCTAAGGGAATACTAACAATTACATGAAATGAAACCCTTGGCTTACTGGTGCTGTTAGCATCAGAGAGGTAATTCACAACCTACCCGAAACCAGGATGGGCACTATTCCTCTTCTCATCTGTGTGCACATACAGATAAGGGAACCCCTGAGGCAAAGAGAAATCTAAAACATGCAAAACTCAAGTTTGGAAAAAACAAACAAACATGATTGAGTTTGCCATTTATAGACTGAGGAAATCACATTTGCATTTCACAGCAAAAGATGAAATTTTCCAGAGCGCCACCATTTCTAAAAATAACTCTGCCATTCCCAGAAATGTGATTAGTGTTTTGTTTATTAACATTTATTATGTAAAGAGGCAGAATTATGGCTCCCAAATGACAGCTATTGACTTGAGTACAAGAGAAAGGTATAACTGTTGCCTTAGAAACCTTCCCAAAGCGACACTGGCTGCTGTTTTCAGCCATGTTGGCTCTTGAGCCAATGGCTCTGGTAGACTGTTTCCTGGAGAACTACTATGTCATGGTGACTCCATAAGGTAGTTAAAATCCATGTGGCTTTTAGGTGGTGCTATATATACAAAATATAGACTGATACAGCAGGGAAACTGAGAAAACTAACCAGAAGGCTCCAAAGAAATGCATTTTGCTTTTCATTCTTTATGAATTCAGAATCACTCTCTTACATAGTGATGTATTCTCGAGCAGCTAGAAATAAGTAAAAAGTATACAATATCATTTGTGGTGGAAGTAGTGAAGGGAAAGAGAAATAAAGGACCTGGAATTGTAAGAAATTCCATGATGAATTCATTTGCAAAGCAAATAATCTGTCACACACAGACATAAGTATTTGTAAATGTAGACTGCAAATGCTAGACTTGTTTAAAGTGAGAGTGTTCCTATATTAAGAACTGTAGATATAGGTTTGTAGTAGATACTTTTGCTCTGTTAGCCCTGTCACATTGGGGAGGATGTTGTAGCTAAGAGTGGGAGGCAGTTCGCATTAGCAGATATGAGTGGGCAGGTGAAAATGTGACAGCTATGTGCTAGATTTGCCAGACAAGAGATTTAAAAAAAATTACCTGAAGGGCTGTTGTTGGAAAGTGAAGCAGGAATATGTTTTGTGCAGTAAGTTCCCTCTAGCACAGGCCTATGGTTTGACATGTGTGGAACATTTAGTGAGTCGTCTCACAAATCTCCAATGACCACCTATTGCTCTTTATGTGTTGGCTGTGAGTGACTCAGAGGCCCCTACTCTGCAGGTGGTATTACAAGGTTCTATAAAATACTGGGACTATTAGGCACCTTCAAGGTGATTTATCTATTCCATCTCCTTTATTTTACAAATAGGTTATGTGACTGACTCAAGGTGACATAGCAATCTTGTTACAATTGTTCTAGATCCAAATCCCCTGTCTCACTGTGTGATGTCTTTCTCATTCTATCACTTTCATACTGGGGGTGTTCAAGTGTGGTTGGACTTCAGGACCTTTATATTTATTCTTGGTTTCCAGAGCTTCCTTCATGTAGACTCATAAACTCACAAACCAAAACCATTTTGTGAAAAGATGAAACTTTGTAGATAATAGATATTAAAGATTTATTTTGCATCAGGGAAATGGGATGGGATCAGAGCCTAAAAGTTGGTGTGATCCAGATAGTTAAGAAAAATGGGGGAATGTGGGGATGTCACATGGCAATGCATGCTAGGAACTAGTGGCTCTGTATTCAATACTTTATGGGTAACATTAGGTGAAGTTGTATAACAAGGCAGCCTTAGAGGGACCACAGCTACAGGTCAGTAGAAGTAGGGTGGTGCAAAGAAGAAAGGACTTACAGTACTGAGGAGATAATACCAAGATCAAGTCTGCCTATAGGAGTTTTACCCTGGAAATGACTTGAGGAAAAGGAGAAGATGGAGGATCTTTCAGGCTTTTCATGGCAATTTTCTTCTTCTTAGACTCCCTTTTGAGTTCTCTTATTCTCTCCAAATTCATATCCAGCATTTTGAACTCTGTAACACTTCTGTGTATTTTGAGTGGGACACTGGTGTCCTGGGGCTTTTGGAACATGTTGAGGGATCTATAGCAATTTACTGAATCAACATTATATGCAACATAATTTTTGTTGTAGGCACTGGCTCTTTCCAAAATTTGCAAGTTTGATATTTTGTTTGCCAATCCAGGTCTTCCATGAATGCTTAAAAAGTGCACTTTTAATGGACAAGCATTAGAAACAGTTGCCCCTACCAGTAATTTTTGCATTTTAAAGAGTCTTATCAAGAACTGGTACCATTATGAATCTTGTTTTGGAAAGGGACACCTTTCAAATTTTTCTTGTCACACCTTAGCATATATAGACCTGTTGTCTCAGCACAGTGACTGGCCAGTGTTGCCCTTCACCAAAGTAGCTGGAATGGTTTGCATTATCACACTTCTGTCATTGGCTGCTTCCAGTAACAAGTACTTTCTAATAACCTGGAACATTTTTATTCTCTGGGTGAAAAACTGGTTACATATTTCCCAGACTAAACTGAAAGTAATGAAATAGTACACCCAGACCATCACTTGGGCACCAAGATTAATTTCCACTTGTATTTGTCCAAAAACAGCACTTTAAAAAATCCGTTCAACTTGGCTGTACTAAAAACAACAAAACTTCAAAAGAAATGGTACTCACATCAAAAAACCATAACATAGAAACCTTGGCAAAAGTATATTCTTGTAAAGTGATACAAGAGCAATTCACAAATTAATTCTCTTTTTTTTTGGTACTGGGGCTTGAACTCAGGGGTACTTCACCACTGAGTCACATCCCCAGCCCTATTTTGTGTTTTATGTAGAGACAGGGTCTCACTGAGTTGCTTAGCGCCTCGCCATTGCTGAGGCTGGCTTTGAACTCGTGATTCTCCTGTCTCAGCCTCCCTAAGTGCTGGGATTACAGGCTTGAGCCACTGCACCCAGCTTAATTCTCTTTCTTGATACAAAAAAATGAGCAGTCATTTTATATGGCAAATTCCCTTGATACATTCTTTTGAGCCCATCTTAGGGGAAAAAATAACACCTCAAATTGGGTTTCATCATTTTCCCCTTTGCTGTTATAGTTAATTCTTTTCTACCTGCACATAAGAAAGCACAGATAAAACTGAACATAACTAGATAACGCACCATCACTTCATTTGACTTTAGTGTTCTCCAAGCTAAGTCAGAGACAGAGTAACCGATAGGTTGAGGAATCTGCCTTCATCCTGGGTGACTGGCAGAATATTATACTCAAAGATAATTTATGAAATAGATTATATACCTAAGAATTGTTAGAAATGTCCTCTATTCTATCATTTTGGGGTTCCTAGCCATTTTCTTTAATACTGGTCAGTAGTTTCTCTGTTTCTCTCTACTTCTCTACCACCTACTATAGGTAAGCCTTCTATCTGTACTTCTGTCTCACTAAGAGAGTTCATTCATTCTTAGAGCTTTAATTAATTACTGATTAATTCACAATTGCTCTCATAATATTTTTAAAACATGATCATTATGCAAGAAATGATTTTTAACACAAATCATGGGAGTACAAAAGCAGGATGGATTATGGAAATCTCATGTGATGAGTGAAGTTTCACTAAAGAATTAAACCTTTAAGAATGGGTAGATTTTGGACAGGGAAAGATGAGCCTAGGGATCAACATGAGTAGAATCAAACCAGAGTGGTTGGGAAAGTACAGATGTGTTCATGAGTATGTAGCCTGGCTTCCATGGACAGGGACTTGGTGCAGGCAAAACTACTCCCCTCACGTGGAGACTCACTCTAAGAAGTCCAGCTGAAAAATTGTCAGAAGGTGTGCACATGACTCTGGAGTAGAGTGATGTAGAAATAAGGGAAGTCAAGACTGTCCAAAAGAGGAGAGTTTCTGTTAGGCAAATCAGCAGAAAGGTCCAGTTGGATAAGACCTAATGTTTTCTCTTTGAGTTTGTGAACCTGGAGTCAGTAAATTTAAGCCCATTTTCAGTGAATTGGGGAGAGAAATTAAAGAATTAGAGTAACATATCCTGTGGAAAATCAAGTTTAGAAAAAATTGGAGGGTAATAGTTGTTTTCTTTTCTTTTTCTTTTTTTTAAAATGCAGCCAGAGAAACCTAATTTCCTCTTTGGTTGAGCAGTAAGTTATTTGTCTCACACACCCTTAGTATACGTGTGCTGACCAGTTGATTTGAAATCACATGTTTTCTTCTACTTTGGAGCTTAATTCAAAAAGCTAAAGTGTGCAACCAGAGAAGTGAAAAAATGTGCTCCATTTGTGTACAATGAATTGAAGAACATTATGCTGTCATGTATAACTGGTTAGAACAACAGCAACAACAAAATCAAAGTGTGACTTGAATGCCAAGTCCCATAAGATTATGTGGTAAAATCCAAAAGGTTTGGTATTGGCCTTTTTAGTGCTGACTTTGGGCCTACATTTATTCCCCACATGCACAATGGGGGCGTTTCCTACCTTATGAGGTTGTAGTGAATACCAAACTTAGCTAATACATATGGAGCTATATTTGAAGAGGTTTGTGTGAGAAAGGAAGAGAAAGATAACATAGTAGCTAGAGAGAAACTCCAGGTGAAGAAGGGTTTTCAATGAGGGAAAAGAGTTCACTGTATTTATAGGTTAAGAGAGTATACAACCAGAGAGAAGAAGTGTCAAGGTCATAGGTCAGAGAAAGAATTCTTTTATGTGAGAAACTTGGAGGAGACAGGAGAAGAATATCTGGGGCTGAACTTGGATTTGGCCTTAAAAAGAATGGAGGCCCTCTGTGAGAAGGAAGGAGAAAAGACGGGTAGAGAGCTAATATTTGTAGCTGAGGGGTGTGCAGCTGAGGGAATCTCCCCTAAAGATTCAGCTTTCTCATCAAGCAAAAGACAAAGCTGTGTCTTACAGGAAGTAAGGAGACATGGGCCAGTCATGGGTTGTGGAGGTGACTGTGTATGCTGAATCATTGCTGAGGAGAATGTTAGGGGAAGATTATTATGGACAAATATGAGCTCTATATGAGTGGAGATCAGAATTCTGCAGGGAGTGACTGTGCATGTACAGTGGTACCAATCTGTTTAGAAGCCTAGGGGTAAAGAGGAGACATCTTTTTGGCATTGGATATGGGGTTTCAGTTGTCCAAGTGAAAGAACACAAGTATGGGAAAGCTGAATATGTGAGGGAGACGGTGCTCAGCAAGGAGGACATTGGGAGGATGAGCTGGAAAGACTAGAAGTTGGGGGATTTGTGTGTAAGGTTTCTGAGTCACACAGATTTCACTAATTCAAGGACATGGGTGGGATCTTGAGAGGGGAAGTAAAGGTAATTGGAATAAATGAGGTCGAGAACTGGTGAAGTTTGGGTATTGCTTATCTCCCGTTAAGTATTGAAACCTCCTAGGATGATGGCAGGATTTGGAATAGAGAGCAAGTATGTATCATTTGATAATTATGAGAGGTAGGGACCAGAAGATCAGTAGGTAACTGCTGCCAGAATACTTTTGCTGAAGTATTTCTCTTGATCACGTCATTCTGTTGCTTGGGAATTTATAGGAGGCCCTTAGACATTACTAGATTGAAATCAAAATTGCTCAGACTAGCTTTCAAAAGTTATTTATTAACTGGCTTCCCCTTAGCTATAACAATTCATTTTTAGTGCCCCGTTAGTTTTTAATTTAATTTAATTTGATTGAATTGAATTGAATCTTTTTCAGTACTGGAGGTTAAACCCAGGTATGCTTTACCACTGAACTACACCCCCAGACCTTTCAATTTTTATTTTGAGATCAAATAAGTTGCCAAGACTGGCCTCAAACTTTCAATCCTCCTTCCTTAGCCTCCTGACTCACTGGGATTATAGGCCTGCGCCACTGTGCCCAGCTTTCATGTCCCCTTAAGTTATCATACTATTCAGTTAGGCAGTCTCTATGCTCTTTGCCAACCCTTATCTTTCTTCCCAACACTTATCTTTATTCTGCCCTGAAGTCCTACATTATTTTATTATAAGTGTGAACCATACTGTCTCATACATACACATTCCATAAGTATATACTTGTATCTTACTGCCCCAAACAACTTCTTGAGAAAAGGGGCTACATCTACTTTTTTCATACACTTCTTTGTTCTTAAAAGAGGGCTAGGTATGTCATTGTTTGTTTATTGGTAACCAATGATTAATCTCAGAATGTTCCAATATTTATATGCTTTATGAAACACTCATAAGCTTAATTTTTTAACGTGTGTCAGCTTTTGCTTTGCTGTGACCAAAATACCCAACAAGAACAACTAAAAGGAGTACCTAGGGGTTCACAATTTCAGAAGTCTCAGTCCACAGATGGTTAATTGCACTGCTCTGGGCCCAAAGTAAGGAAAGGGTCCAGAGAAGAAAGCTGTTCTGCTCATGGCAGAGTCAGGAAACAGAGAAGGTGAGGAGGAAGGGTCCACAGGGAAGATGTACCCTTCTAGGGCATGCTCCAGAGACCCACCTCATCCAGCCACGTCCCACCTGCCTATAGTTACCAAATCAGTCAATTCAGACTAGGATGGACCCATTAGGTTATGGCTCTCATAATCTAATTATTTTGCCTCTGAATATTCCTGCATAAACAGAAGTCATATCTAAGCCATAGCATGTGCAAAAATACTTTGAATTATAGAAAGTATAAGCATCATACTATATATAATGTTAATACTGAATTTTAACACTCATGGTCACAAATATTCACAATGATATTCCTACTAAAATACTATGATTCTATTTTTTTTGGCATCTTTAAAAAGAGGTGCCAGCCGGGCGTGATGGCACACCCCTATAGTCCCAGCAACTTGGGAGGCTGAGTCAGGAGGATGGTGAGTTTAAAGCCAGCCTCAACAAAAAACTAAGCAACTCAGTGAGACTCTGTCTCTAAATAAAATACAAAATAGAGCTGAGGATGTGGTTCAGTGGTTAAGTGCCCTTGTGTTCATTCTCTGGTACCGCCCCCCCACCAGAAAAAAAAAAGAGGTGTCATAATTCCACTGAGGATAATGATAAACAGTTCAGATGGAATTACCTAGTGCAACCAAGCACCATGGGCTTATCCTATTTGGGTACCATTTTCCATTTTTTCTTTAGAGATGGCTTTTCTTTTCCTAAATGAATTCCCTTTGTTACATTGTAAGGCCTTCCCTAGAATCCCTGTGCTTCTGAAAAATAGGCTTTCAGTTAACCCTCTCTGGCTTTTTAAATTGATGACTCACCTGCACTTAATAAACTCCATCTTTAGAATCTCAGGCTGAGGTCACCCTGAGCAAGCCTGCCCAGTGAAACCTCACACCACTAAAATTGTCAGCATGCTGAGAATGGTATGTCTTTGCTAAGTTTAGGAGGCAGCAAAGAGACAGTTTGCTTTCTGATTAAAATCAGGACCAGATCTGATTCTTAGTTGAATACAATGTTTCAAACTCTCATGTGTCTGGTAGCATTGTCTGTATTTGGAAAAAGAGCTTTGGTGTCTGATTTTCATTGTTTCAAGCAGAATACTTTGAATTCTCCTAATGGAATCATGAAGTGCTTCTCTGCGGTGAGAATAATGTATTCATTGACAGTATAGGGGAGAACCTGGATATTTATTGAGAAATGAAAAAATACATATTCATAAAGAAAATCTCTCATAAAATAAATATTTTAATTATTTCATGGGACTCTGCACTCAGAAAATACTACATAGAGGTAATAGGTGAAAGATAGAGATTCCTACCTCCATGACTCTAATAGCCTGCATTTTTTCTCAGTGAAAATCATCTTAGTTACTTCAGTAAACAAAAATATATCTAAATATTCCAAGTTATGGATATAAATATTTCCCAATTATCGGTGTATATGCTTTTGTTACATGGAACCGTTTTCAAGTAAAAGTAGAGTTTGTAAAAATCAGTGTTAGAAGAAATGCATATTAAATGGAGTAGGATTTAGCGCATGATAAATCTGTGATTCCAGAATGACTTCCAGGGGAGATGTCAGGTAGATATCTATTTTGCCAGATTTGAAGCTCTGGGGTAAGCTCTGGATCCATGCTGTTCAATGGAACTTTCTGTGTAGAAAGAAGTGTTCTATATTTGCTCTGACCTATATCATAGTCACCAGCCACACGTGCTTTTTGAATACTTGAAATGTGGCTAATTAGGCTGTGGAACTGAATTTTGAATTTTATGTAAAATTGATTTAAATCTAAATAGCTACATGTGGCTAGTGGCTACTTTATTGAAGAGTGAGAATACAGAGAAGAAAACAGCAACATCTCAAGAGACCCAGATTGAAGCCAAGAGATAGAACCTTAGAGAATACCTATGGTTAAGGCAGGGGAGAGAGAAAAGAAGGAACTGGCCAGAAAGAAAAAGAAGATGTGGTTGAAGATAAAGGAAGGAGATCAGGGATATGATATGTCATGGATGCAAGGGAGCAGAGAATTTCAGGAAGGAGACCTTTATAGTTCTCAATGGCGTGCCAGGGCTAGAGGAGCAAATGGGAAATAGGCTGTTTTCTGAGCTGTCATTTAGGGGTGGTTTCAAAGGAGTGGTGAGGTCAATTTCACACTGTTGGGGCAAACTTCACTTTGGAGAAGATGATAGAAAAAGAGGGCAGGGTTGTATTTGAGGGAATAGTAGGGGCAGGGAGAGGCTTTGTTTTGTTTTTAAAGAGAACACTAAAAGGTTTATAGATGTTAAATACAAATTTCTCCTCTTGTAATCCCTAGTCCTACCTTGCTCTCTTTGTCCCCCATAGACACTCTGATCTTCTAATCTACTTAGGAAACTGAATCTTCTCAACTTCTTTCCATCTCCCAAACCTCCATTCTTTGCCTTCCCTTCCCCTTCCCTAAGAGTGAAGCAGCTTACCACCTTCTTAGGTTAATTTCATGTCTCTTTCCTTCTCCCATCCCTGACTCTCCTGTATGCCTGCCAACTCTCTCATGATCTTTATTGCCAGCATGTTTAACCTGGACACTTTCCATATAAAGGATGCTAGATTAATCAAAGCTCCTGTGGCTCTGTAGACATTGAATTATTGTAAGTAGGTCTCTGTCCTCTAGGGGATCTGGACCTGGAATATTTAGTCTTTTTCTAATCTTCTGACTACAGGCTTACTCCTCTTTTCTCCCTCCACCCTATTCAGGTCCCCATATCCTCACTTAGGAACATTCTTCTCCCTCTTTTTTTGTGTTGTCTGACTATTTTAACAGAGAAATATTTTTCATCCAAACTGTCCATATTTAAAAGAGAAGCAGGGCATTGATGAAAGTTGTTGAAATCATTTCACTGTGATATTAGCACATAGTCAAACAGAAGGACATAAACTCTGATTAGAGTATTGTAGGGCTGGAGATGTTGCTCAGTGGTACAGTCCTTGCCTAGCATGTGTAGAGCCCTGGATGCAACCCCCAGTACAGAAAAATAAATAATAATAATAATTCTATCTGGACCCAGTCTTGTGCATCAACAATGTATATGTTTGTATTGGCAGGAAAATACTTCTATCAACCTTTCCAAGCAGCAGCCATTAATCTCTAGCAATAATATTTGATGTTAAACATTTCCTGATCCAGGGCCTAAAAGGAAACATGAAACAATGTGCAAAAATTTTAGCAGACACTGCTCTCCCCAGACCTTTTACAAACAGAAATAATGAAAGCACATTTGCAAGTCCTGGGGTTTATGGGAAAATCAGTGATAAACCAGGGTTTGTTTTTGTTTTTTTTTAAATACATTTATTAGTTGTAGATGGACACACAATATCTTTGTTTATTTTTTTTGAAGATCGAACCCAAGCAAGCGCTCTACCACTGAGCTGCAGCCCTAGCCCCCAAAATCATGTGTTTAGGGGAATGAATATTGTTAGTCTTTTCTGGGGGGAGTAGGGGTGGGGATTTGAATCCAGGGCCTCATGCATGCTAGGCAAGTATTTACTGCTGAGCCACATCCCTCGCCCTAAACCAGGGTTTGTATGCTTCAAAGTGAATGTAAGAAATAGCCTCATGGACTCAAAAGCCATACTTGCATCAATTAAAGTGTGTAATCCTTGAACAGTGGTGTCTACTTTTTTTTTTTTTTGGTACTGGAGATTGAAGTCAGGGGTACTCGGCCACTGAGCCACATCCCTAGCCCTATTTTGTGTTTTATGTAGGGACAGGGTCTCACTGAGTTGCTTAGCACCTTGCTGTTGCTGAGGCCAGCTTTGAACTTGTGATTCTCCTGTCTCAGCCTCCCTAAGTGCTGGGATTACAGGCTTGCACCACCGCGCCTGGCTATGTCTACTGTTTTTGAACTTTGAATGGCCTGCCTTTAGATGGCATGTCATAGTTCTTGCCATCATGGATTAATGAAAAAGAAATAAACTGTGTTTCATGTGTATGTGATGTCTGTGTTTGTGTACTATAGAGAATCTATGCATTGCTCTCATCTGAAAAAGCACATACATATATTTAATTGGCAAACTTTTAAACTGGCAAACAATATGTAAGATGGATTTTTTTTCTTTTATGGAAGGTATGTTATTGGCTTTCAGTTTACAGAGGACAAGCATTTGAATGCAGATAAAATTGGCTTTGGATACAAAGTGTGAGTCCTGAGTATTTATTTAAAGATGATTGCGATGTAATATGACAGCCTGAAGTGCCATGTGTTGACTACAGAGTGCCTGGTCAAAGACTTCTCTTGAAAAGAAATTTACACATCCCAACAAGGAGACAATTTGGGCGGCCACCAAAAAACTGAACACAGGAAGCTATGTGCATGGCGTTTCCTTCTTTTCTCTCCAGAATTGTAATTGCCTGAGTGGGGAGGGATATAGGCTTTGCCTTCTTACCTGTGCGACAAAGCACAGGTGGTTATAAGATCTCATTCCTCTTGAGTGTCACCTGTTCATTGCAATGGTCTTTACAGACATCACAGCAAAGAAGAGATCAACAACCCGGTCATGCAGATTGATTGTCTACCACCATGTGACAGTTGATTCAACTGACAAGGGAATGATTGATAGGCAGTTATGGAATGCTGGCTAGCAATGGAGAGAATGCAGGGAAAGAATAAGCCACAGAGTCCCTGACCTCAGATAACTGCAGGAACATGATCTCCACTGCTACAGGCATCCTCGCCTCCCTTCACGGTTTATTGCAATAGCCTCTTAACTGGCATGCTCTTCCTGCAGTCTTGCTACCCTTCAGGTAACTCTCCACATCACAGCAAGGCAGCCTTTTAAAATACAAAATCAATTGAGTCTTTCTTCTGGCTAAAACACTCACAGGCTCCTTAAAGCCTGAGAGGCTTTTATGGACTCTCCTCGCACCACTCCAGCCTCATCTTTCACTGCATCTCCCTAATCTGTGGTCTTGCCATGCTGACCTGCTGGCAGTCCCCTGTATTAAATAGTACTAGCAGTCTTTTTCTTAGTGGAGATCATTCTCTTTCATTATGTACTATGCAAATGATTTGAGGGTGGCGGGAGGCACCAAAGTTCCGCGTGTTCAAGGTTGGATGATGAGAACAGCGCATTCATTCTCTTCATTGATTTTTGTCCTGCTTTATTTTTAATGTAGTCTTCACAGAGTGAAGGTCATTAGGCAAGGAAAGCAGTTCTCCATACAAACATGTACAATTAGGCTAGTGCTTAAAAGCTTATTCCATTATTTATGGTAACTTGCTCACATGTTTTTTCAAGAACTCAGGAGAGAGGACTTCCGTTCTGTCCAGGTATTCAGAGATTTTATCTTTTGGTAAAGTTCCATTTCTCTATCTCTTCCAAGGTGGAGCCTTCTTGTAATCATATGCTCAGGAATGATGTAATTATAAAACAAGCATATGGATGGAACTATATTCTGATGCAGTAGAAAACCTGAGTCCAAAATCAAGTACAATGTGAAAACATAATTCTGGGAGTAAAGTTTATATTTATATTTTAAGATTAAAAATATTACATGTGGTTAAAAAGCAGAAAAAGGTGTCATGGATTCAAGTAGGTATATATTCTTTTTGTTTTTTTACACAAATGGGAGTGTATTGTATACACTGTTCTGGAATTGGCCTTTTTCAGGTACCAAGTATGCCTTAAGAATCATTCACTATTAGTACCTATGGAAATTTTACATATTTTTAAAATTGTTTTTATTAGTGCATTGTAGTTACACATAATTGTGGGGTTTATTATGACATTGTCACACATGCATAGAATATAATTTGCTTCATTTAAGTCCCCAGTGCTTCCTCTTTTCCTCCCCTCTTCTCTCCCCCTTTCCATTTCTCTACTCTACTAGTCTTCCTTCTATGTATTTATTGTTTTTTATTTGGTGCTTTGTAGATATATATAAAGGTAGAATTCACTGTAGTCTATTCTTATATATACATTCTTTTGTCAATTTCATTCAGCGGTTCCTCTCTTTTCCCGCTCTTCCTGCTTCCTCATTAATCTCCTTCCTCTACTTCGCTGATCTCCCCTCTTTCTTCATGGGATCACCTCCCCCAACCCCAACCCCAATTTTTTTTCTTACTTTGCTCTAGCTTCTGCATATAAGAGAAACCATTCAAACCTTGCCTTAGTGTGGCGTATGGAAAATTTATGTTCTTTTAAGCAGTAGAGTATGTGATAGGTGCACAGTGCAATCTCCTGCTAAAGGACTAACCTTCACCCAGATTTTTACTATCATTTTCAATGCTGGATGAATATATTATATGTGTTTATTATAATACATGTAAGAGAACTTCTCTTGGTTAAATCCCCAAAATTAGAACTGATGATTTAAAGGTATGTAAAATGTAAATGTACAACAGATTTTGCTAAGTTGCATTTTAATAGGTCTATTTTCTCACACTCTTGCAGACACACTGCATTATCAATTGTTTTACTGATTTGATTATCTAATTCTATTGCCATCTGGTAGGTGAAATGGGTATCTCCTTGTAGTTTTAATTTTGACTCCTGTTATTAATGAGTTTGAGCATCTTTTTTTAGAGATTTTTTTTCCTTGACTAGTCTATTCTTATTCTTTGTTCTTTTTTTTCTATTGGATTGTAGGTCTTTATTCAATTAATAAGTGTATTTTTTGTGTTGTAATTGGTTCTTTGTGATGTGAACTATGAATCAAATAGTTTTTCTGTGTATTTGTATTATGGCTTTACTTTTGAAACTTTTTGTTATGTAGAATTTATAAATTACTATTGTTAGTCAAATGTTAGTCTTTTCTTTATGGCTTTGGAGGTGTGTCAAAATTAGGAAGAAAACTCTTCTCATTCAGATTTTTGAAAGAAAAATTTCTTTCAAATTTTCTTCTAGTACTTCTCCCTACCCCCATTCAATCCATCTAGAATTCATGTTGGTTTAAAAGGTGCCATTTTACTTTTTTGTAGATGGCTATCTCAGTCTGGTTAAATAACCTCTGGAGCTAGGACCCAGGTATCAGTTGTTGTTTGTGTGTATGTGTGTGTGTTGTGTACACTAATAATAATAATTAAATTTTCAGGTGATTCCAAAGTGCTGCCAAATTTGAATCACTGCTTTAGATCAAGGAAGTGAAGGGAATGTTCTCGGAAGAGTTTGTGAACTTAGGAGAATTTGCTTGTAGTTGGATGTGAGTTTCAGAGAGCATGGTGGGAAAAGTTTTATGAGGATAGGTGAGGTATAGGAATAGAAAAGATGATGGCAGAGCCAAGTACAAGTTTGAGTTTGAAGAGGGTGGTGGGGAGGAGTTTTCTCTGTTTTTTACTGGTAGTGCCAAAAGTACAGTTGCAGTATCAGAAGCACATAATCATTTCCTTCATTGGTGGCTTTAGTAAACCCCCCAGAAAGAGGTGTTTCAAATGGTTTTGCTGTGGTTAAATCATCTTGGGACCTTTATAATTGATATCCATGAATGTGACACCTTGCATGAGACAGTCACCAGCATTTGAGCTGGAACATACATGTCCATATTGTTGCAGCCCCATGATGTCTGCCAGACTACCTCTAGGGATTCAGCATGTGTGGAGAGTGACAGCAAAAAGAAGGCATTCACACTACATTCTTGTCGACCTTGAAAATCATGGAGAAATTTGAAAGAAATCTAGGGATATTCTCATAATATTTTTTAACAAGGCTGGCCACTATTGAGTGTGAAATGATGAGTTCAGTGCTGAGAAATCTGACAACACTAGTTGACTGACCTCATCCACCTGCCTCTTCCATTTAGTCATCTCCACCACACTTTCATCTGACCATTCATTTACGCATGACAAAGTACTATGATGACAGCTCAGATAAGGTTCCTGACCACAAATGCTCAGTAGAGGTTATTGCCTATCAATTTTCTGAAACAATGAAGTTTGGCAACTTAGTAACTATAAATGAGCAGCAGGAGTTTGAAATAAATTAGGGGGATCTGAGTCACTTTATCAGAATCAAGAAAATTCTTTCCCTAAAAGTTTTCAGCTATTAATATAAATGTTGGCCAGTTGTTCTTGGTCATTTATTTTGATAAAAGAAAGAAAGAAAGAAAGAAGGAAGGAAAGAAAGAGAGAGAGAGAGAGAGAGAGGGAGGGAGGGAGGGAGGGAGGAAGGAAAGAAAAAGAAAGAAAGAAAGAGGAAGGAAGGAAGGAAGGAAGGAAGGAAGGAAGGAAGGAAGGAAGGAAGGAAGGAGATGTATTGGAAGTATTATACAAGCTAGTACAGCAGAGAATTTTTCAATACCACATTCAATGCCATGCTGCCAAATAAAGCTTAAGCTTAGCCTATTATGAAAAACACATATCCTAAGGGTCTACAAGTAATGAGACAATTGATACTTATGCTTAAGCAGAGCACTCCCCACTTTGATGATTGGTCATTGAAAATAGTTGATAAGCTTATAACAAAATCAAGTTTTTTCAACATCTTCCCTTACGAAGACTATCAAACCTATCAATCAGTCCTTGGTCAACTATAGGAAATGCATAAAGGAAGAAAGCATGCTGAAAGTAATAGTTTATATATGTGTGCTTCTAAAAATTAAGATAAAAATAGTGAATCAAATATTTTGAGTTCATTAAGTACATTCCTATTACTAATGAATGAATAATGTATTTAAATGCAGTCAAAGTTTAGTGAAATGTCTATTACATTTTTTTAGGTCATCAATTTTTATAGTCATAAACAGCCATTGACATGCATGCCAGTATTCCTTCAAGTGTGCTTGGTGATATTCAAATGATTAATAAAATCTTGACTTTGAAAAGAAAATGCTGGTTTTACATTTTAAGAATTATTTAATTAGCATATGACTTAATTTGTTCGGTATCACTGTAGTGTATTTAGTAGTGGTTTAGTGTAATGGAGTCAGATTGTCTAGGTTTGTATCTTGACATCGCCACTTATCCACTTAGCAGTTTGGGGGCTTTGGGCAAATTTCTGAACTTCTTAGTACCTGTCTCAGATTCTTCATTTACAAAATGATAATAGTAATAGTATAAATCTGATAAGGTTATTGTAAGGTTTAAGTGAGATAACATGTGTGAAGCACTTTGTATATTTCCTGGCATATAGTAAATGCTCAATAATATTAGGGAGAGATTTATACAGAAGCTAGAGTAAAATAAAGGCAAGGGGTAGGGAAGGACAGGATAATAAAAAGAACCAATCAAATATAAAATAATAAATGAGTGAAAGGAAGTCAAGTAGAGTGGAGGAAGGAGAATGGGAGAGGGGAGGGAAGACAGGAGGGAAAAGGGAGGAATCATGAATTGAAATTATGTTTCTATGCATGTATGAGTTTGTTGGGATGAACCTAAGCACAGTGTATAACTATAAAGCTCTAATAAAAAGATATTAGGGAGAGAGAATATGTGTGTTCCTACATATTTATATATCTATACAAAAAAAATTATGAAAACATCTACATCAAATTTTTAATAGAATTAGCCCTGAAGAGTAAACTTGGGAGGATATGGCATATACCTCTTACTTTCTCTCAAACTGATAGCGCTGGTTATCAGTGACAAGTCCTGCTTCCTTGCATGTCGACGTATAACATTAGAGGAGCATGCCGAGGCAAGCATATGAAGCAGGGTTTATTTAAAGGGTAACATAGACTTCTCCCAGGAGGGAGAAAAGGGCCATAGCTGGTATCCTGGTATCCCAGGAATTGAGCATATTCTGCCTCTTCTATACATCCTAAATTTCCTTTATTCTCCTGTTCTCTTCCCCCTTTTCTCTCTCCTTTCTGCATAAGTGACTAGGCCCAGGATATGATCTGGTGAAATGGTCAAAAGGTTAGAAGCAGATGGACAGGAGGGGCCAAGGTGGAGTGGTGGGGGGGGGGGATCAGGACGCATTTATAACTTTTATTTCTCCCTGTAGGGAGGGACAATCCCTGGGACAGGTTACCTTAGCAACAGGTTGGAGCCGGACAGGTTACCTTGATAATGGTGGAGGAAGGGCTCTGAAGGAATTAACATTTCAGTCCCTGAAGGGCTGGTCTCCAACTTCCTGGACTCAACCTGGCCTCAGTTCTCAGGATCTCAACCTTGCCTATCTGCCTGTCTTTATTTCTGGCTCCATAACCACTTCTGTAATATTGACTTTTTAAATAACAAATGCTTGTTGCATCATAATTTTATATCTTTAAAACTTTTGATAGTACATCTAAAGAGATAATTAAATTATCCAGAGAAATTAATTAATCCAGAGAAAGCACAATTCAAACTCATTTGTATAGAATCAAGACAGTAGAGGAGAGCATAAATAACAACTTATTTTGTGGAGGCAATATTAAATGCATATTCAAATCTATGATCTCAGTTACTCCTTTGAGTTGAATAGGACTTTGTTATTTCCACCAGAATTGAGAAAGAAAGCAGAGAGACTCCCTGGATCTTGCCTATTACTCACCTGGTGACAGCAGAGCCAGAACCCAACTCAAGAGCCCTAATTCCATCAGAGCCCATCCACTACTCTATTCATCTACAATTCTGATCATTTCCCAGAAGCTCCAGTTTTAAAAAGACAAGTAAAGGCTCATTTACATAATCTTGAAACCAATAGTGGAGGGTAGCAAGTCTACCAGTGAACTAGCTAATTGGTTTTGATCTACATAAAAACATATGTGAAAACTCAAAATATGTGGTCATTATTCTGATATTTTTTTATTTCTTGTAAGGATTAAATATATTGATATTTTAGGGTTTGTGGCTGATAATCTAAGCTTTTCACCTTGTGGATAATTTAACATGGCTAGCTCTGGTTCAGATCTCATTCTTCTGACTGCAGATTCACAAGATCCCCCAAAGAGGCTATTCAGTAATTGTGATGCATTCCTGTAGCATTTAAGACTAAGCCCTAAAAGCTTTGCTTTGTATACTTGATCTGTAGCCGACCTTTAGAGTTTGCTGCCCATTCAACCGAAGGTCTTCCTTGTGAAATCATATAATAGTGTCCCAGTTCACTTTCTGTTACTTGATATCACTGAACAAAAATACCATTATCAGTGTCTGAGAAAAAAAAGATATGGTACCCTGTCTCTTTAAAAGTTTAAGAATAGCATGCACAGTAGAGTTAATTCTATGGGGGGCTGTGCCTTGAGAATTTTCTGGCCCAGAATCAAGTTACAGATAATTAATTATGTCAGTGAAAAGCTCTGATGGCCTGTTCTCTTCAGAGAAAAGTGACATCATCCATAGAATTCTCTGGCAATAAAGAAGAACAAAGATGTGAGTGCAGGAAATAACAGACAGATGTCCATGAGTGCATATTTTATCTACTTCAAAGTGCATTGCAAGAAGTCATGCTCTCGGGCTGTCTCCCAGCAGCAGTGGCTTGGCAAGGGGTCTTGGAGAGTGGGAGAAAAAAGTTTACAGGATTGGGTTCACTGCCTCACATGATCTGGACTAAAGATTGAAGTGTGGTGTTTTTAGGGAAATTACTAAAAAGATGACAATGCTCAAAAAATGTTGGCAAGATCCCTAGCAAGCCAATCAAGTTATGCAGTGTGGGGAAGTCGGACCAGATGGAGATGATGTTTGTGGATGAATGTTAGTGCAGGAAACACACAACCCAGTGAGTATCATTCCCGGGCCTCCTCTTGCTTTGGGTTTGCATCAATTTCTCAGAAAACTGTGACTGACCCCCACAGCAGCACATAAGGAAAAGAACAAATATTTTTTATTAATGATATGACATTGGTCAAGCAAATTCATTTCTTTGAGCTTTATTTTCTTCGCCAGACTTATATTAGCTGAAACAATGTTTACTTACACAAGCAATTTTAGGCGTAATAGAAAGATCATTGTTTCAAAATTTCCAATACCGAAGGATCAAATATTCTACTAATGGACGTATATTCTTTCGATCCCAAACTACCTGTTCTAGTACCTTCTTTTAAGAACTACTTTATCTAATTATCTAAGTAAAAAACAGTTTTATAGAGATCATTTAGAACATACATTCTCAATGAGACAACTGAGGTTTCCAAGAGAGTGAAAATTGGTTCTTAGGTGGGGAGGTATGAAGAGATTTTAGATGTGACAATGTTTTATGGCCCTCACAAGGCCCACAGCACAGAAATTAGTATATAGTACGAATAAGTAAATTTCTTAAGGGGAGGGGAATAAGATAAAAATATCCAAAAAAATCTCAGAAGACAAACTGAAAAAAAAATTTAAACACTGATTTAGAAAAATTCAAGTTATAAAGAAAAATATAAATTACCCATAATTCTGAAAGAACAATTAAAATGTTTTAGAATGTTCTTCACATGAATTATTTTCCATAATAGCAAGCACACTGTAAATACACACACACACACACACACAACTTCGAATACTGACTGAAGGCACTTTCCTCATCATTCAAATTTATTGAAATATGTTTTGTTTTATGTTTCTGGTGCTGGGAACTAAACCCAGCATCTTGTGCATACCAGACAATAAAATGTAATTATTAAACCTTGCATAATATTTTATCATATGAAAGTATTATATTATATTCAAATGTTTCTGAAATTTAGAGTTTCTTTTTTTTCTGTTAGAAATATTATATTTGTGTAACAATCTATGTCTTTCTTGTTAAACTACTTACTTAATTAAAAGATATGAATATTCTAATATATATGTGTATATATATATACACACATATATACGTACACATATATATGTATATATATATGTGTACGTATATATGTTTGTGTGTGTATGTGTGTATATACACACACACACACTTTTTTTTTTTGGTACCAGGGATTGAACCCAGGGGTGCTTAATCACTAAGCCATTTCCCTAGTTCTTTTTTTATTTTGTATTTTGAGATAGGTTCTCACTAAGTTGCTTAGGGCCTCTCTAAGTTGTGAGGCTGGCTGTGAACTTGTGATCCTCCTGTGTCAGTCTCCAGAGCCACTAGAATTACAGTCATACACCACTGCCCCCAGCTAATATTTTTAATTTAATATTTGTGAAGACCCCATGTGTATCTATTAACAGATTATCTTCAGAACTTCCTCCGGTCTATAAGGAGGTTGAAGATGGGAGTGCCCATTGACAGTGAGCAGTAATTTTCTTTGCTACTCCTCTATCCAATGATCTTATATTATGGTCCCAGCTGAAGTCCAAAGTTTCCAAGTGCAAAAAGCATGTGACATACTTTAAAGGAAAAAATTATGTGTTAGATTAGTTTCCTTCCTCCAGACACAAATTGTAGTGCTATTGATAGTGAATTCAATGTTCATTAATGGATAATTTATATTAAGTAAGATGTTTTTAAGCAGAAAATATATTGATTGATGGATGGAAATGTTTTGAAGAGAGCTCACAGGAACCTGTTTCCCCTCAAAGCAATGGTTCGGTATTTCCAGCAGTTTTATAGAACATAACTACTGTGAATGATGAAACTCAACTGTAGTTAATTTCTATTTGTTCCTTACATATGATGAGGAACTTGAATCATGGGGAAGATTTGACAGGGATTTTGTGAACATAAATGAAGTGATAAACTAATATCTTTTGGAATCTGAACTTTCTCTATTGAAAGGTGTATGTTTGTAAAAAGCAGTTTTATCCTCAAAGAAGAAAATGTACATGCTTTGAAAAGAAACAGATTTGATATATAAGTAGGATACTCAAGCACGTGTGCAGAGACACACAAGTCATTCATTTAACAAATGTTATTGAACACCCACTTGTGTCAATCATTGTGTGATCACACAAAGAGAACAAGAGACTTCTACCCTCACTGAGCTCTCTGTCTTGCAAAGAGGGATAAAATGAACAATTGTTAATTACAAAGTTCTAACTACTGTGACTAGGCAAGTATCAGACATCAAAAATGGTAATTCTGCAAATTTTAATTTTGAGAATTCATTCTCAAATTGCAGAACATCATATAACTCCTAAGTTATAGCACTTAGGTAATGGTACAATGAGATATTCTTGCTTAAAAGTTTTTGAATGTGTCCCACCTCTGGTCCAATATACTGAAAAGGCAAGATAATTTTATGAACAGATAAAATTGACTATGCTTTCTCTTTGAAATATGTTTGGCATTTTAGATGGTAACATGGTTTCCAAGGCCAAATATTGCTGTAAAAAAGCAGTCCTCAAATCACAAATTATACAGACGTTCTGTGACTCTTTCAGGGATCTCCTTTCTTGAAAAAGGAATGCCAAGTAGGAACTCTCTGAGATTATTGTTACATATTTTAAAAGCAATTTTTTAAAAATTAGCTTTCCTTTTTGGTGCTTATTTATTTTTACAAATATTTTATTTTTAAAAATAAATAAGCACCAAAAAGTTTTGGTGCTTAAATCAAAGGGCAAAATCAAATCTTCTTAAATCAGAGGGCTTGACTTTGGTTGCATCCTTCATCCCTAGGCAATGCCTACTTCCAGCACAAGCACTAGTACAAGATGTGCTATTTAACATTGTTTCTTACTAATGTTGGGTTTTAAATAGAATACTAAGAAGCATTTAGAAAAAAAACGATGTAATTTCTGAGGTAATATAATCTTTTGACAGTGGTGAAGGAACTGCGGACTTAAGTAAATAGGATAGTCCAAATTGTTGAATTAGAGAGGGAGCTACTTCTTCAAATCACATCAACAAATAGCACAAGAACTTCCCAAATGCCTTTGTGAGCTGATACGTGTTTCCACAGGTCTGTTAAGTTCATGGCATCTGAATCACAGGTATTGTTATGAGTGGTTTGGGAAGTCACAGGATTTTGAGGGCAACAAGGATGAGAAAAGGTGCCTTAGCCTTTGACCTACTGACGACTAAACATTCATTATGTGGAAAGACTTTTGGTAATGCTGCTCAGTAGATCCAGCTGTCCCACATCAGTCAACTCACTGTTAGGAGAGGAGAATAAAGAGAGGAAATTGTTTGTTTGTTTTTTTATTGGACATCTACTGTATGTCAGATACAATGTTATTTGCCTCACATGTACATCATTTGCATACTAGGTTGGGAACTAAAGTTCAGAGTCAGCTGACACTAGTCACAAAGCTGTAGTCCACAGTAGAGCCACAGTTTGATTGACTCCTAATGGGTAGAGGGGGAGAGTAACTGAAATCTAGCAGGTACCTTGTATACATTACCTCTTGTAAAATCTATCAGGTAGCTACTGCTAGACCCATTTTACAGAGGCTAACTCACTCACTCAAGGTCACACTATTAGTAGTTCATGTCTCTAACACAAGATTCCTAATTGCATGCTCTTCCTACCACACTACATCTCCAGTAGGAATAAAAGTCAGCAAAAAACTAGCTCAAAGTTTACATCAGGAACATGTTTTCTAAAAAAGACAAAAAGCAGGTGGACTCAGTCTCCATTAATAATATATATCTTTAGTACATCAGAAAATTTTTATTTATAATGATGTGAGTTTTTAAAAAGATGTTAACTTACATACATCATATTCTTTAAGTAGATAGGGATTTTATAATGCATTTGAGAATGCACCTATTCCCAAACCCTTAAAATGATTTAAAGTGCTAACTCTTGATTTCTTTTTTATTAAGGGAAATAACCAGTGTGACATTCTTCCTGATTTCAGAATGGTGGAGATTTTCTTGTATGCTTGTTCAAAAAATTAAACTGTAATATTGCTATGTATGTTACAAACAGAATTCGCTTAGGTCAGAAACTGAACTCAATGTTATGTGGTTCAAATAAACCTCACGTATGAATTCTATCTAGACAATGTAGTTTTATATCGTTTGGCTGAAATTGTTATTATTTTGGAAAAGTACTCCTCACATGTCTCAATTCTCACCAATCTGAGGATAAAAATAAGATCAAAGGCTACTGTCTTTCCCTCTCCTACTTCTGTATCCTCCTACTCAGTGAGAATGTCAAGGTCCTTTAAATTCCTCTCCTAAGTCCTAGAAGGCCCCGGAAAATGACCTACATATGTTCTACATGCCCCTCTGTTATTGGCATTTGCTCCTTTGCCCTTTTTCCCTCTCCAATCTACAGTGGTCGTGATGGCTACCCCTGTAAGTGCCTCCTAGAAGCACAGTCAACACTGCTGTGTGCCCCAAAGGCTCTCTTTTCTGTTGAAGGCAGTGGGTGTCCACTTGGAAGCTGCTCAGGCTGATGTCTACACTGAGAGCATCATGCAGGATACAGAAAGAACCACTCCTCCCCACTCTCCACTCCCCGTCCTTGGGGAAGCTGCAATGCCTTGAATTCTAATTTACCAATTCCTCTGGTTTTTATTTGTGTCTTTTATCGCAATCCCTCACCCTGGGATTTGGGCATGGGTGGAGGTGGGGGTGGGCTGGATGGGATTCTGAGTGACAGGCACTGTGCTGCACTCAGACTCACCCTTCCCCTCTGACCCTGCTTCATTGTTCTTCAACCAAAATGGTGCCCTTCCTCCCTTGGGATGAGTTTTTTCCCAGGAAGAGCCTTAGTCCCTCATGCAAATAGCTTCACAGCAAGGCCATCATGCTAGTCAGTCCCCCAGATGGAATTACATCGATGATTTTGCTCAAGCTAGAATAATGCCTTCTAAAGAGTAACTGAAAAGGAGACAATCAGGAAAAAGTAAGGAGGTAAAGAAAATTTAACCTAATAGGCAGAGTTGTACTGGAGATACTTCATCTGTCCTGGGTCTGGTCTAGCTGGTTTATGTTGAAAGGATCAAATTTACTGAGCTGGATAAACAACCACAAAATATCTGTGCTTTATCAATGAATTCTTCATGTTCCAAGGAATTCAGCTTTTCACCTGGCTCACAGAAAGTGGGCAGCTTAAGGGCTCTCCCAAGGTCTTCATTAGCACAAAACAAAAAGCTTAGTCTTTGGGAATTTAAGAAATTTTATACTGTAGGATCACAGCTCACATAAGGGAACTTATGACCTTATCTAATTTCTAATCCAGGACATAGCAGCTGTCTTACTATTAATATCCCAATGCATACAAAAAAGAAAAAAACTAAATCATAGAAATGCATGTAAATCCATGTGAATGACAGTGATCTTTAGATGACTAATTACAAGGAAAATATGCCTACCCTTCAAAAATTTATTACATGGCATTTTAGTTGTTTTTTTAAATTGGTAATTTCTAGATAATGGATTGGAAATTATTTTTCTTTTCTTATTTGAGGTTTTGGGGGTGAATAAGGTAATTTTAACATTAAAAGATTGTGGTAAAATATACATAATATAAATTTGACTATTTTAACTATTGTTAAGCATACAGTTCAGTGGCATTAAGTGAATTGATCTTGGGAAAATATCATTGCCATCCATCTGAGAAATTTTTTAATTTCCTAAACCAGAAACTCTATACCTATTAAAAAGTAATTTCCTTTTCCCCATCTCCCCTTACTTCTCATCTCTAAAAATTGGACTACTCTAAGTACCTCATATGAGTAGAATCCTATTTGTCCTTTTGTAAGTGACTTATTTGATGTAGCATAACACCTTCAAGGCTCATGCATATTGTAGCATGTGTAGGAATTTCCTTCCTTTGTAAGGTTGAATGATATTCCATTGTATATATACACCATTTAGTTTATCCATTCTTGTATGAAGGGCACTTGGGTTCCTTCCACTTTTTGAGTATTGGGAATAATGTTGCTGTGAACATCGTATACGAATAGCCAGTCAAGACCCTGCTTTCAGTTCTTTGGGGGTACATACTTGAAGTGGAATTGGTAATTATGGCAATCTATTTTTAACTTTTTGAAGAATTTTCCGTGTTGTTTTTACAGTGGCTGCACTGTTTCACATGTCCAGCAGTAGCATACAAGTATTCCGATTTCTCCACATCCTCACTAATATTTGTTATTTTTTTGTTTTGTTTTGTAATGACCATCCTAATAGGTGTAAAGTTTTATCATCTAACCATAGTTTTGATTTGTATTTCTCTAATGACACATGATATTAAACATCTTTTTTTTTTTTAAATAATGTCACCGAGACATCTATTTTTTTATATATTTATTTTTTAGTTGTGGGTGGACACAATATCTTTATTTTATTTTTT
Source organism: Geosciurus inauris (assembly GCA_004024805.1). Classification (NCBI taxonomy): domain Eukaryota; kingdom Metazoa; phylum Chordata; class Mammalia; order Rodentia; family Sciuridae; genus Geosciurus; species Geosciurus inauris. The sequence continues at coordinate 117,476 of PVHX01001187.1, read as the reverse complement.
TATGTGGTGCTGAGGATTGAACCCAGTGCCTCCCGCGTGCTAGGCGAACACGCTTCCACTGTGCCATAACTCCAGCCCCAATATTAAACATCTTGTAGTGTGTTTACTAAAACTTTTCTTTGGAGAAATATTTATTCAAAACCTTTGCCCATTAAAACATTTTTGGGTGGGGGTATTGGGGATTGAACTCAGAGGCACTCGACCACTGAACCACATCCCCAGTGCTATTTTTGTTTTATTTATAGACAGGGTCTCACTGAGTTGCTTAATGCCTCGTTGTTGCTGAGGCTGGCTTTGAACTCACGATTCTCCTGTCTCAGCCTCCCGAAGCGCTGGGATTATAGGCGTGCACCACCGCGCCTAGCCATTAAAACACTTTTTAATTGTAGAAGTTCTTTAATATTCTGGGTATTAACCGTTAACAACCATATGATTTGCAAATATTTTCTTCCATTCCATGAATTGCCTTTCACTCTGATAATCGTGTTCTTTGATGCACAAAATTTTTTAAGTTCAACATAGTCCAATGAATCTAATTTTTCTCTTTTGTTGCCTGTGCTTTTAGTGTCATATCCAAGAAATAATTGCCAAATTCATATAATGAAGCATTTCTCCCATACTTTTTCTGAGAGTTTTACCATTTTAGCCTTACGCTTTGATTAATTTTGAGTTAATTTTTGTATAAGCTATAAGATAAGGGCCTTACTTCATTTTTTTGCATATGGATATTCAGTTTTCCCAGCATCATTTATTGAAAAGATTCTCCTTTCCCCATTGAATGTCTTGCACCCCTATGGGAAATCATTTGACTATATATTCAAGGGTTTATTTAATGGGCTGTCTATTCTATTAATCTGTACCTCTGTCTTCATGACAATGCCATACTGTCTTAATTAGTGTAGTTTTGTAGCAAGTTTTGAAATTGGGAAGCATGAGACACCTCCCACTTTGTTCTTCTTTTGGTTAGTCAGGGTCTGTTGAGATTCATATAAATTTTAGGATGCATTTTTAAAAATTATTTCTTACAAAAACATTAGGTTTTGAGTACTTTACTTGTAAAAATTCAAGTTTTCATGGAATGATAAGAGCAAGTTTTAACCTGAAAAATAGCATCTACTTCTGATATTTAAATACAAGATTTCTTTTGGATGATATTCAGTCTGAAGTGCTAGTCTTTAGTGAATAAACTCTGTAGGATGTTTTAGGCTACATTGACCATATAGTTGTGGAGGAAATTTTTTTCCGGAGAAACCAAAAGTCGCATTTTTAGCTCCAGTGGCCTTTTAAACTAACCATGTCTAAATGTTCTCCTCATATGTTGTTGTACTAGTAATCGTGGTAATTTTACTTTCCAAAGTTCAGGGGAAAATGGGTTTAATTTCTATAATAATAGCTAATACATTATAAATTACATAGTTTCTCTTTAAATCCATTTATAATATTAGTATTTACCTAGCTAGGATAAATAGCATAATTTAGTTTGCATGAGATTTAAAGAGATCCCATTTCCTGTTGCAGCATTCTGGTGGAATGTACTGTTTTTCCTTACTCAGTTTACATATTTTCTTTTTGGAATAAACTTGAGAAGAACAAAGTGACTCCTACATTGTAGACAAAGATGTCAGATTAAAGAGCAGAGAGGTTGACAAAATGTAATTGTTTAGATCTTTTGAACAAGGATAAGTACTCACAGTTGTTCTGAGATTTTCAGGACTTTATGCCTTTCTGACTTCACATCGCTTAATTTTACTTTTCTTTATTTCAACAAATATTTACTGAGTGCCTATCACATGGCAGGTATTCTTAGAGACACTGTAGACCCAGTGTCCTCACAGCAGCTCACCACCCAAGAAGGAAATAGACAAGTAAACTAATAAATCACCTTAGGTAAATAGATACAGAAGAGTTGAATTCCCAGAATGAGGAAGAAGTCACAGAATAGGCATCCTCCAGGACCATCTCTTCTAGGACTCCTTGGCTCACTGCAGCAATGGGACCTTATTTGTGTAGTTAAGTAAACAATACAAAGGAGTGACAGTGTTTGGGAACTGTGTCATTCTGGTTCTTCCACAAGCAGAGAACTAGATTTATTCTTTCCTCAGAATGAACCCCTCATTGAACTTCAGCAGCTGGTGACAGGAGTGCCTTGTTTAATGTGCCCAGTGTCATTAGGTGGAGTAAGCCTCTTGAACTTCCCACTGGGTATCCTTCACAACCAAATGAGTAGAGATAACATCTAAGAGTCTTTCCCAAGCTGTCTGCCTCAAGTAAAAAAAAAAAAAAATGTATCTGTGTTTTGTCAGATTATTTACTCAGGTAAATAATTAAATCGTGGGGCTGGGGTCGTGGCTCCGTGGTAGAGCGCTTGCCTCCCACACATGAGGCCCTGGGTTCAACCCTCAACACCACATACAAAATACATAAGTAAATGAAATAAAGGTTTTTTTAAAAATAATTAATTAATTAATTAAATCGTATTGATAGCCTGGGTTGGAAAAAATGCTGATTAATAGGTATTAAGTTATAGTTGGGGCAAGAAGTTCTGGTGTTCTGTTGCTCAGTAGGATTACTATGAATAATGACAATATACTGTATATCTCAAAAAAGCCTGAAGGATTTTGAATGTTTTCATCACAAACAAATGATTAATGTTTTAGTAGATATGCTTATCTTGACTTAAACATCATGTAGCATGTACACGTTCTGAAATATCACATAGTACTCCATAAATATGTACAATTTTATGTGTCAATTAAATGTAAATAAACAGCCAGGCGTGGTGGTGCAGGCATGTAATCCCAGCGGCTTGGGAGGCTGAGGCAAAAGGACTGCCGGTTCAAAGCCAGCCTCAGAAGTTTAGTGAGGCCCTAAGCGACTTAGTGAGACTCTCTCAAAATAAAAAGTAAAAAGGGCTGGGGATGTGGCTCAGTGGTTAAGCGCCCCTGGGTTCAATTCCTGGTACCCAAAATAAATAAATAAATAAATTGGATTAACATTCTGAAAAAAATTAAAACTACTTATCACTCCTCTTGTTTTTCAGTAAGCTTAGTGCTTCAGGAAATGCACCATTTATCTTCAAAGTCCAAGGTTCATTGTACCATCCTGTGCTCCCAGGGTTACCTATGTTCCGTTTAGGAGTGTAGAAAGAAGTGTGCCACGAGAACGCAAAATCTATGTATTCTTTCTTACTCGTTATAGTTTTGTTTTTTTTTTTCAAAGATTGAAAAATCCATCAAGTTTTAAATAGTCCAAATGATCACTAGGCATAACAATCAATGACGGCATTTTTGCCTTTAAAGAAAGCTAAGTTTTGAAATTGAGTTCCTGAACATCGTGAGCCTAATTTTGACTGCCCTACCACACACAGGGATATTATGGAATATGTAGTCTCCTTCTCACTTGGGATTTGCATAAGGTGACCAACTTGTCCTTGTTTGCCTGAGACTGTCCTGGTTTTCAGAAGTCCAGCTCCCTAGGAGTTTGCTCCCCTTAGTCCCAGACACACTAGGACTCTTGGTGACGCTGGCTTGTTCAGGACTGATAAAACACTTCCAACAGTTTCCAGAGAGTTGGTGTGGGCTGAAGTGATGGTGATTCTTTGGTGAAGATCCATCAGTAGGATTGATAACACAGAGAGAGCCTCAAGAAATCTCTGGGGCAAGCAAGTCCCTAGGAACCAGATGACCCTGCTGAGCACCCAGAGCTAACACCACCATGTTTAAGTGTTTGGGGTGCTGAATTGACCTGTCTTGGAGGAGTGGTTTCTAAATGTAGTTGTGCTTTAGTATCACCTGCAGAGATATTCCAAAACACAATTCCTGGAATCCACCAGTAGATCTGCTGACTCAGAATTTTTGTCTTCAACATAGCAAATGAGTGATCCTTCTGCCACACAAATCTGACCATGTCATTTGTTGTCCTTCTGCTTAAAAATTTTAAAACTTCCTGCTGCTCCATGAAAAATGTGAACTCACTGCATGGCTTACAAGGCATTTGTGAATCCATCACTCATCTTGCACCAATCCAAGCATCTAAATATGTTTGGCCTTTGTACAGTCTTCCCTTGGTCTGGACCACTCTTAACCTTCTCTCTTCCCTTCTTTCTCTGGTTCAAGTACTCACTGTGATTTCAGGTCATTTCTTCCAGGAAGCCTCCTCTGTTAGCTTAGATTCTAGTCAAGTGTTCTAGATCAAGTTTTTAGCTCCCTGTATTTCTTCCATCATAAGTGGATATGTCATCTTGTAAATGCTTTTAAATTGTCTACATCCCTTCAGAATTGAATTCCTAGGGATGCAATTATATCTCTAATACTGAATAAAAGGCACTGCACAAAGTAAATATTGTACAAATACTTATTGAATGAATGATTGGATTCAGCCCCTTTTTGAACTTATGTTTTATTCCACCCCGTGACCCCTAGCAAGGCCCAGACGCTCTCCCTTGACTTTATGAGATGAATCTCATGCTCACCCGTGGACCTGGGCTTCACAGAATAGCTCTTTGCTGCCCCCACATGTTTTGAATCAGTTCCTCATGGAACCAACTCACAACTCCTTGGTCCACCATGTCTGCACTGGCACAAAGAGGAACTAGGGTCTGATGCAACAGAAAGATGTGATTCTTTTGTGTCTTTTTCTATAGCCTCATCTCATTTTTACTCTCTTCTATCATTAAAAGTAAGTAAATTGAACAATTTATTGTCTCATTCTCCAATCCCTTTCCTCCTCTCCAGTAGAAAAGCAGCTCTTTTGGAGAATCTTTTGAAAGCATTCCTTTCTCTGGGTCACTTAACCTGTATTCCAATGGAGTGGTCTATCTAGGAGTGCCCCAGAATCCTGGGATTTAACCACTTGCTTCTGACTAAACTTGTGTGTGAAAATAGTGTTCAAAAACAGGAGGTTTCTGATATTTGGCATTTTATTCTTTCATGGAAAAATTAACAAGTTTCTCCATTTTGAGGTGTAGTAGTTTTAGCCCCAAAATATAGGATCATTTTTACTTAGATTGAATTGTATATTTAAAATAGTGAACAAATTTATTGTGGTCAAATAGTCACCTTCAATAATCCACTGATTAAAAAGATGGCACAATATTGATTTATTGTATTGAATTAGTCTAAATACGAGTAAATTAAAGACCATATTATTATTCTTTCAAGGATTATTACAGCAGTTAAAAAGCTCTAAACAAGTTTATGGTGAATAGTGTGGTTTTAAATATATGATACATTATTACATTACCTTAGCTTCTTTTGCTTTGGTAATTAGTTTCTAGGATAATTAAAGTAAGATGAAATGTGCAATATATGTAGCATATCACAATTAATAAAGTTCAAGCATAAATGGATTCTTAGGAAGAGAAATAGGCATTTCACATTGGTAAGAACAATAGAAGTTATCTTCTAAGAGAATCAGAAATATTTGGTCAAGATGATAAATAACAATAATATTTACATATTTAAAGTTGAATAGCTTGAACTAGTAAACTGAAATCACTACCTATTTACAGACTCAAAAGCACTTTATTTGCATTCTCTTGTTAGAACCTGATAAAGTGGCTATGACGTAGAAGGATTAGTGTACCTACTTTACAGACAAAGAACTGAGTCAGGGAGAGGAAATAACTTTTGGGAAGAGGTTGCTTGGATTAAAAATTCCTTTTTGAAAAACTGTTCTTAGAGCAAATTGTGAAATGTATAGATGATTAAACTCTATCAGTTTTAAATGTTACATTCGGCTAGGGAAAACATGTATCTTACAAAATTCCTTTTCTCCCCATGTGCAAAAAGTCATCTAATAGTAGGGACCTAACAGAACTATAATAAATCATTACCATTGACTTAGCACCTACAGCGTGCCATGTTCTATATTATGCATTTAATATATTTACATCTGATGCCATCCTAACAACAATCATATAAGAAAGTTATTATGATTCTATTTCATAGATTAGGTCAAAGCAATGTTAGCAATTTGCACAAATCACACAACACATTTAGGACTAGAAACTAGTTCTGAGTCTCTTAAAGCTGAGCTCATTCTACTTTACCATGATGTGAATTTTATTTCTATGTTTTAGTTTGTGTTTAGTTGCTTAGTAGTTTTAAAATTTAATTAACTTGCTGGTTGTGGTGGCTCACACCTGAAATTCCAACAATGCAAGAAGATAAGGCAGGAGTAAGCAAGTTCAAGGCCAGCCTCAGGAACTTAGCAAGATCCTGTCTCAAAATAAAAAGCTCAGTGGTAAAGTGCCCAGGATTCAGTTCCCAGAACCTAAATAAACAAATAAAATTACCAAAAATGGATTTAATTAACTTCCTTTATGTTCAGGTCATGCAAATTTGTGTTAACAAATTTGTGTTAACTCGTAGTGCAAGCTAAGCTCTCAAGGTTATTTAACATAGTTTGCATTTGAAAGCCACTTTCTGACTATATTTATCCATAATTAGGGACAAACACTTTTTCAGAATATCATTTGTGGAAAGGCAATATGTAAATAGCTCTTCTATGATTCCTTCAGTGGTCTAGTTGGAATGTGAGTAAATCAGAATAAATGTTAGTGGGACAACTATAGTTCTCACACCACCTCGTTGTTAGGATCCCCACCCACCTTAGTGCTGTTCTATCTTGAATTTACTGCTGTGTTTAAATAATTCTAAAAGGAATCAAGGCAATGCCAAAACAAGGGTATAGTACAGTCTTTCTGCAATTTGGTTTTATATTTTCCTTGTGTTAAGTCCCAGGAACACTGTGCATAGGCCTATATATAGCCAGAATGCAGTTGGCTTTCTCAGCATTGGGCATGTGAAAAAAGAATTTTCTACTACATTATTTGCCCTTGCCCCATTATATGAAATAGAAATAATGAAGACTTTCTTTATAAAAGGGCAACTTTATATCTTTTTATAAAATTAATTACATATTCATTGTGGAAAGCTGAGAACAAACATATAAGCAAAAGATAAGGGACTAAAAGCAGCTTTCATCCCACTATCCAATATTTTAGTCTACCAAGCCATTTTCTTTCAGTCTTTCAGAAGTTTAATTATTCAAGTACTATATGACTGAATCTATGCCTTCAGTAATGATTTCTTTTCTAAAGAATTTGAATTCTGCTCTTATCCTGCACTTTTCTTTTCTTACATATCTACTATAATACATTTTAGAGAGCAGGGAACAGACCTGCAAATGCAAAAAATATTTGCATTTTATTTTGAATCAACATCTCAAATTAGTACACAAATGACAATACATTCTCCTTTATTGCTTAAAAAATTTTAATTTTATTTATTTATTTTTTATTTTTAAATTTTGAGTCAGGGTCTTGCTAAGTTGCTGAGGTTGGTCTGAACTTGCGATACTCCTGCCTCAGCTTCCCAAGTTGCTAGGATTAGAGGTGTGCAACACCATACCTGGTTTATTTTTTAAATTTTTAACTTTTCCCCCCTAAAGACAGTAAATTCTATGTCTTCCCTATAAGTCTTTACACTTCACATGTTAAAATGTGAACTTTAGAAGATAGCCTTTACTTCATTTGATTTAAAGATGGAAAACAAAAAAAAAGACAGTAGTTCATTATGGAGACTTCCACTTTGCCAACCTTATCACCATTTTTTCATTTGAAATATGATTCTAAATTTTTCTTCCTTGTCATTCACTAAATTCACAGTTTCTTTTTTCAGGTGACATTTTCAGCTCTGGCTAAAGCTCTGGCTGACTTCAGGTGTGAAGTGATTGAAAGGAGTAAGGTGATAATATCTTTTCAAAGACAGAAAAAGAAAAAGCATACAAACCAAGATAGTGAAGTTTAGACTGAATAATACCAAGGATTATTAATCAATTTGGTTGCTCTGTCCCTTAACTAATGTGTGTATTCATTTATTTTCTGTTGCTGTAATGAAATACTGGAGGCTGAATCCTTTATAAAGAAAAGAGGTTTATATAACTCACAGTTTTAGAGACTGAAAGTCCACAATTGGGTAACTCCATAGCTTGGTCTATCTGTGTTGTGCATCACAACATGGCAGATGGCATTATGGTAGAAACATGTGTGAGAAGGAGAGAGAAGTCACATCTTGAGATAGGAAGCCAGAGGAATTCACTGGCCAGGCTTGTTCTTTTGTTCTCAAGGAATATCCAGGGTCCTGTGAGAATTATATCACCCCTGAGAGTGTTCCCAATGACCTAATGTTCTCCATCCACTAAGCCCCATCACCTAAAAGTTCCAGTACCTCTCATATCACCACACTGGGAACAAGCTTCCAGCACACGAACCCTTAGGGAACACACTCAAATCATATCCAAACCATAGCAGTGTGGGCACATTACTCTCGACCCTGTACTGATGATGCACAAGCCCTTCTTCCAGAGATTGAAATATAGTTGGTCTGGGGATGGCCTGGGTAGTGGGCTTTTGTAAAGTTCCCAGGTGATTCCCATGCAATCAGCTTTGAGAACTATTACTTTAGAAGATGCTGTATGTGTTCACCTGTGAGATGAACGTAGGAGCACTTCCTTCCTGAAGACTAGTAATAAGTTATGCACCTAGAGGATCCTTCAGAATAGGACCACTATATACAGATAGAGAATTATGCCTTGCACAAGGGTACCTGGCAGAGGAGATGAGTAGCTGAAATTCACCCACTCTTCTCTCACTAGTTGAGTTGCATAAGCTGCACTCTGGTTCAGGGCCATATCTTCTTTGAAGCAAGCACCTATTTTCTAATTTAATTTTCATAAAGACACTGTACAGGTTAGCCTGACATTGTGATTGTATGTATGTCTTTTCACCTTGCATGGAGACATTTTGTCTTTTCATGAACCTATTTTCTGATCTTAATATTCTCATTAATGTTCCCAATCACTAGATTCTTGAAAAGTAATATTTTTCTTTTTTGGTCTTGAAATTAACATACATAAATCTGGTAAAGACATTGAAAATTTGCATATTCTGGTTGATTGATGTCTCAGCAACAAGTCTTTAACCACCTGGAATTAGATTAATTTGGAGACTGACAATACAATGGAAGTAGGGAACCTCAAGAAAGACCAACTTTATCATGGTTGTATTGTAAATACAGTGCTTGACTAGTCAGCTCTCTTGTTTAGACAACCATAATAATGATCCAGGTTTAAAGTTTTCAAATCCATAGTTAGCATTAATACAGGGAAAACTCTATTCCATTGTCACAGACTGAAACACTCTTCCCAACCAGTTTGTTCTCTAGTACAAGTTGGAATGAAGTCAGATACTTACCCATCACCATTACTGGCAAAATAGTTCAAGTATATGCCCAGATGGGAGTATATTCAGCAAATGTCAGCTACATCATGACTAGCAATATCATCACAGCTAACCAGTACAAAATATATCCAGATGCATTTGCATTATGGGACGGAGACCAAACATAATATCATATAAAACCTACAATTACATGGTTTTCTCGAAAGCTTCAGTTAAAATTGTGCTAAGAAACCAAAAGAATAACCATGACCCTACCAACTTGGTTCATCTGCAGGCAGTCCAGATGTTCAAAGAGTAAAATTTCACTTTCAGCATGAATGCGTTAGAAGGAAAATCCCAACCCAGCATGGTGTAAATACCCAACCATGTGTTTCTGTGCAAAAGGAATTACTTGATGAAGAAGGAACAGGAAATCACTAATAAAGGTTCTTTGTTAATTACACATGGAGTTATAGCTAGCTATAATTAACATGGCATTATGGGATGAAAGGAGCAGGGTTTTACTTTAAACTAGATTTGAATACTGCATTGAGAGCATAAAAAGAAACCTAAAAATTTTAGCTTGTCTTTGATGCACTGAAACAAGTTAGGTATACCAAGACCAGCCCTACTCTGCCCCTTCTCTCAAATCGCTGCTACTTAAATCAAGCAATTTTTATGTAGTTAATATTAGCACAAACCCTCTATCTGCTTGCCTGCTTCCTAGCAACCTGAAGCAGAGTATCTGCTTGCCAATCTGCTCTTGGTAGGAAAAAAAAAGAATAGAATACCCAGCAAATCTGCCAATAACCCTGAAGAGGTGGGGATGTATTCAATAAGCTCCATGTTGATTTTGTGAGCCTGTTATATGATTTACATTGTCAACCATCTGACCTTGCTGTACTTTCTACCACAGGCCAGAGAAGATGTGATCCATATGTTGAAGACAGAGAAAACCAAGCCTGAGGTTCTGGAAGCTCACTACGGATCTGCAGAACCAGAGAAAGTGCTTCGGATCTTGCACCGAGATGCTATCCTTGCACAGGAGAAGTCCATAGGAGAAGATGTTTATGAGAAACCCATCTCAGAGGTAAACATACGATACCAAATCCCCTAGAAGGAAACCTCAGAGACATATCTTCCCATTCTTTTATTTACATACTTGAACATTTTCTTTCACAGGGAAAATTTTTGTGGTACACTAATGTAGAATTAAAATATAATTAATTCAAGGTTGTAGTTGGTGAGCTTTAATGATAAGAATTCAGAAGTTATTTAAATATGCTTAAAGTTTGAAGTATATTCTCCATGTGATTCTAATAGTTACATGCTCTTACAGTATATTATTGTTTTGCTTCTCTAAAAGAAAAATTTCTCTAGAAATTATGTGTACAAAAATTTGAAATGCTTGTCATTTTTAACATTGAGTTGTCAGGATTATTATCAAATTGGTAATCTAAAATTAAATTGATTTTATTATTAATATTTATGGTTATAATGCCAGGGTTTTTTTGGTTATCTTAAAGACTGTCATAATTAAAAATGTCTTATGTGAGTAACCAAAATACAATAATTGAGGCAAATTCCCAATGAAATTCTTAGAACAATTCTTTAAGATTAAATAAATTCTGGAGGGCTACATTTAGTTATTTTTATGTATGATTGTGTTAGGAACTATGAACTGCCATTACTAATTACTCATGATACAATATTTAAAAAATACTTCCACACTGTGGTAGAAGTTTTATGCTAAATTAGGGTAGCAGTTTATGAATCTAGTCACACTGACTCCTGAAAATTCATGTGAAAAACTAATAACTATGCAATTAGTATGATGAATAAAACACACACACACACAATAATTGGAAGTCTAAAGCAATTTAAAGTTAACTTTTAATTTTTATCAAGTCTTCAGAGCAGCTCAGTTTGACAGATCTGAGAGATAATATATTCTTTAGACAGTATTCAAAACAGATTGATGCTTCATAACTTTCTAATTTATTCAACAAGGGAAAACTGAAGCTCTATTCTCAACTTTTCCTAAAATGTTAAGAGATGATTATGTGATGGAATAGAGTCAACAAGTTGGATCCAAATTCATGTTTGAGATGCACCTTTACTAGCTGTGTATGACTTACCTAGGTCAATGATGCTCTTTAAGCCTCAGGGTCTTTATCTAGGAGAAACCACAGTGCACACCTCATAGAGATGATACGAGGATTAAACAGAGCAACACATATAAAGCTCTTAGCACAGCATCTGACACAGTACTAGGTACTCAAAAATCACTAGCCATTAGTATTTGCTAGGATTTGAGGAAGATAATTGCTCATACTCTTTAACTGATTCCAAAGAGGGATTTGAGGAGGAAAAGATAAATAGTAATCAAAAACATACACTGATTTTATAATAATAGTAACTTGGATTGGATAACTCTTGGATAAATGGTCTCATTAGAGCTTCCTATTTTTTTTCTCCCAAGAGCTTTGGATGCCCATACAAGGAAGAGATAGGTCTTCAGGGCAGACATGTGCAGAATCACTGCCTCCAGTCCACTCAGTTCTATGGACAGTACACAAAGAGAGGAGCTTCTGATCTACCTTCAGAAAGTAGGCCTGACCCCAACATTCCTACCTCTGGACAGAGCAGCAGAGCAGAAACAACCAGTCTGTGGTTCGTTCTGGAATTTGCTAAGCTGGGCGTGCTTCTTTGTTCCTTTCTCTTCTCAACAATCTGAGAGTCATTCCTCTCTTGGCGAGAAGTGAGTGAGGAGGTAGAAAGAGAGAAGGATGAAATTACTTTCCCTTATACTAACAAATGAAGTCCTGCTTTGTGAGAGAAATAGAATGCTATAAGGAAAAGTTTTGTTTGTTTTTGCTAGAAGGAAAAGGTTTTTTCGTTTTTTGTTTTTCACTACGTACAGACTTTTGATCTCTTAATCCTTTAGTATTAACAATCAAGTTCTTACTATCCAAGAACAGGAGTCTTTCTTCCAAACATGAGCTCCAATATATCACTGTTCCATTAGTTTCCTGGGACCATGAGCATGCAGTCTAGGTTTGTCCAAGTTTTGTTGCATCTCAAGCCAAAAAGAAAATTAAAAATAATAATAATAATTAATAAAATAAAATCACTGCTCATTGTAATTTGCTCATTTGTAATTTGCTCATACCAAATTAGGCCCCAGTTGAATTCACCAGAGGCTAAGTGTGAATACAATGTGGTGTGGATCTCTTTCCTTTGCCAGATGTCTGGGGAGAAATTAAATAGAAAATATTAAATCTCCCTGAGCTTCCTTATAAATCAAAGTCCTATATATTAAAATTCATAATTCTTTTGAGCAAAAATTTCAAGAAAAATTAAGGTTTCAGTTTCTTTCTTTTTAATTTCTTGTTCTGCTCAACCTCAGCCAGAAAGATATCAATTAATTATTTTTGCTTTCCTCTTTAATAAAATGACTTTGTCTTGGCATTTTCAAAGTTGCATTAATATATCCTAACATCCTTATATTCTATTTTTTTCCAAGAAATCCAAGAGTTTACTAGGACACATGCAATTATCATAGTACCAATTTCACACTTACAAACTTTTAAAAAATTTATAAGAAAGTTCTCAGCTCTAGGATCTTTTTTTATGGCTCTATCTTTGAGAGCACTTAGGTCCATTTCCCTTTTGTATAAATCTGGTTTGATCTTTAAGACCTTGCATTTCCTTTTAAGTTGATTTCTTTCTTTCTGAATTCCTTAGTACTTCTCCATTTAGCCCTCTTTAGGTAACAGAGTCAAAAACATTTCCTGAACTATGATCCTTTTATCTAACATATACTTAAATTGTTCTCCATCTCAAGGCTTTGCACTAATCTGCCAATTTGATTCATTAGAAAAAGATTTCCAGGTACACTCTTTCCTTAGTAAATTTTTGGCCTTTGGCCCTGTGATGATCTCATTCAATTTTCCTTTCACCTCTGTCCAAGTGGAAGCTGTATTTCCAAAGTAATATGTGCCTGTTCCACTTTAACTGTTCATTAATCAAAGCCATTCCTCTAGGCTGAGCTATAGCTTGGATCTTGAAAACCAAAAGCCAGGTACATGGTACACATGATTCATGAATCTTTAGGATCTATAGTTATGGGAGTTGGTCTTCACATACAGCCAAGAGAATAGGCCACCTCAGTTCTCTCTTAGGAGCTTGATGTATTTCCAGACAAAATAACAAGAAACTGGCACAGATGCTGTATTTCTACCTATGTTAATTTCTTACATGCAGAATTTAAAATTAAAAGCTAGATCTTCACACTACTGCTTTATAGCAGAAAAATTTACATCCTCTGAAATCTCAAGTCTGGGTCCACAGTTCAGCCTAAAAACACTATGCAACCCAATTCCCCAGCAATTATGCATCAGAAGACAAAGACTATTTTCCTGGTGATGTAGTTATAGTGGAGTCAAGCTATGCTAATGTGAGTGAAAGGAGCATTATCCAGGGAGATCCCAGCAACCTACTCCAGTGGCCTAGCATTGGACTGAAGCTACTGTGAATGGCCAATCTCAAAGGTCCACATGGACAGAATGTGTTGAACCTAAGTAAGCTTGCCTCTGAGCACTTGATATTTCCATTGCCATTTTTTTTCCAGATGTCCGTGCAACCACTATCTCTTTGGAATTCTCTGTCAACCATCCAACTAATAATGCCACCATCTTCCTCTCCACATTTCCTTGAATGGATTGAGAGATCCTAGGGGAGAGTTGGGGCTTTCAGAGCATGTCATATCATCCTATGGCAGGCAGAATGAAAAATAAATGAAAGGCTGAGCTGTACGTGCCCAATTCCCTATTCCAAATATAACCTTCAAATAACTCCTCCTTCCTTGGGAAGTAGTGGCAGAGGGTATGAAAAAATAGGCAGAAGCTGCTCTTCATATTCAAAGATGGAGAATCCTATTTTATGATAAAAGGATCAAAAAGAAAAACAAGTCATTCCCTCCACATTGTGTATGTGTGTGTGTGTGTTGCTGAGGATCATGCCCGGGGCCTTGCACATGTAGGCCAACCACTCTACCACTGAACCACATCCAAGTCCTCCTTCCACATATCTGATGATGATAATTCAGCACTGCTTGACAAATTCTATAAAATATGGTGAGAAAAACATTTGTAGAAAGTTGGAAGTGTTCTTAGAATAGTTCATAAACAAGAGCTATTCCAGTGGTATAGACTGTCCCTTTAAGGCTACAAAAATTTTTCAGAAGATATAAAAGTATAAGTTGTCAAATTCTACTGATCTTATATTTATCAGTACCAGTTAACATGGCTTCTCTGCCAGTCTCCATTGGGGACACTTGCTCCTAAGCAAAAGTTGTGGAAATCTGGAAAGATTACTGAGGATGATGGGGGCAGCCTCTTTTTTATTTTGGACCCCCAAAAGGATCCATTCACAATGATTATATCATGCAACTGCAGAAAGAACCACAAATCCTTATAACTGAAGGGCAAACAGAAAACTAAGAAGGAATGGCTCTGACGTTGATACCCTCCCTAAAATGGGTTTTAGGGAGTAGATTTTGAGACTGAGAATGAATTCTGACTAGATCACTTGTTTGAACTAGGGTATAGTAAGCTGGTGGGTTTATCCTTCCAGGAGATAGTTGACAATGTCAGAATAATTTGATCATCACAACTGGAAGTGGTGCTACTAGCATCTACTGGGAAGGCCAAAGGTATGCTGCTAAACATCCTCTAATGCACAGGACATCGCATAGGGAAGATGCTATTAAACATCCTCCAGTGCCCAATCACATAATAAAGAATCTATCCTCAGCAGTGCCAAACTTGAGAAATCCTTATCTATATAAAGTTTAAGAGAGAGCAAGCTGTGCATAGTGACATATGCCTGTAATCCCAGACTCAGGAGGCTGAGGCAGGAGGATCACAAGTTTGAGGCCAGCCTCAGCAACTTAGCAAGGCTTTGTCTCGAAATAAAAAATAAAAAAGACTAGGGATTTAGCTCAGTGGTAAAGTACTCCTGAGTTTAATTTCCAGTATCAAACAAAAACAAAGAGGCAGGGATAGTGAGTACAATAGTAAATTATCAATATTGTAAGATTTAACAAGCATTTACTGAACACCTAATTTGTTTTAGACACTATGCTAGGTGCTACAGACCAAAAAGATGATCAAGGCATAATTCTTTAAAGATCTTATATTCTGTCGAGAGAAAAAGGAAAAAAATTAATAATATTTAAGACTGCTTTTACTTTGAGCTTAAATGATCACGAGACTGATGAGAAAAATCATTATTAATATTGTCTCTGTAATGTGATGTCTTAAATAATTAAATGATACATAATGAAAACTACATAATCAAATAATCATATTAGTTCTTTTTAGTAAATAAACTTGTTGAATTGTGAAAAAATGGTTTTAGAGATATGTACTCTCTACAAGTTCTAGAATCTTCCTATATTTAACATCTCTTAAAATAAGAGGACTTTGGATCCTTAATATACTTTTCCTAGAGATGCATACAGCTGCAAGCCTTAAAATAAGGTTGTGACAATGATAATTACTTCCCAGAGGAGAAGTTTGGTACATGTACGTGCTGAGATGTCAATTTCTTTTTTTTTTTTTTTGGTACTGGGGGTTGAACTCAGGATACCTGACTACTGAGCCACATCCCCAGCCCTATTTTGTGTTTTTATGTAGAAACAAGGTCTCACTGAGTTGCTTAGTGCCTCGCCATTGCTGAGGCTGGCTTTGAACTTGAGATTCTCCTGTCTCAGCCTCCAAAAGTGCTGGGATTATAAGTGTGTGCCGCTTTGCCGGGCGAGATGTTAATTTTTTTGAGATCTGGAGGGATGTTATTCACCTTTTTTTTTTTTTTCAAGTATAGGATTTTGGCTATCTCATTAAAATAGTGGAAGAGTTTGTTCTCCTGCAAGTTTAGGGACTACACGTGTATTTACAGCATTATCTCGACTAGTTGCTAAAGTCAGTTGACATAGAGAAAATGAGGGAATGGGGGAAATGGCAGAGAATACCACATTTGATGTTTTCCCCTTCAGGTAATAAGTCACTAGACCAATTTAAGCCAATTATTTAGAGTCATATGCAAGTGAAATAAAATATTAAGCTCTTTCCCACCTTTGCCTACTCAGCTGGACAGACTTGAGGAAAAGCAGAAAGAAACCTACCGGCGCATGCTAGAGCAGCTGCTGTTGGCAGAGAAGTGTCACAGGCGTACTGTGTACGAGTTAGAGAACGAGAAGCACAAACACACCGACTACATGAACAAAAGCGACGATTTCACCAACTTGCTGGAGCAGGAGCGGGAGAGGTAATGTGCACACGTGCCGCCAGTCACATCTGGAGGCCTGCTGCCCTTTCATTCTGTTCC
The DNA here is from genome assembly GCA_004024805.1 of Geosciurus inauris. Taxonomy (NCBI): domain Eukaryota; kingdom Metazoa; phylum Chordata; class Mammalia; order Rodentia; family Sciuridae; genus Geosciurus; species Geosciurus inauris. Next base: position 100,861 of record PVHX01001187.1, on the reverse strand, counting down.
TCCCATCAGTAGTCAGGCTGCCAAGTGGTGGCACTATGGATAGGTGCCTGGGTGCCCAACCCCAAGCTACAGCCATAGCAAACAAAGTTCTTAATTCCAATTTCTGAATGGTTTGTTACCACAGAGAGTGGGACAGTTTTCATACATATGTTTGGGGATGCATGAAAATAGAGTGCCACATTCCTACAAGAATGCTGAAACCCTTAAAACCATAAAGCTGGAAAGAAACCCAGGGAGCTTGTATTTGAACTTGATCAATGAAGGATCTCTATTTGAAAAATCTGCCTATAAATTGCTCCTATTGAAAAAAAATACACTTTGTGGTGCTAATCCATTTTTCAGGAATGCTCATTCTCGAACCTAGCCATCTTGAATCCTATTCATTCTTAATATCAGTGTAGAAAATCTTAATATTTGGATGTATATAAATTACTTAATAACTAGAACTAACTGTTTAACTTCCTAATAGTTGCATACTTCATAAAACTTTATGTAAAACAAACAAAAAAATTAGTGTATTGAGTCTCTATGGTTGTTCTTACAAGGCATTTAGTTTTCTCAAACCAAAAATTGACACATACGAAGCAGAGATTCCAAATTAAAAACCTTTGCAATTAAGTCTCCTATACTCTCTTTTATTCTCTCCCTTCCCTCAGCTAAATGGTTATGTCTGACTTCTACCATCTTTGAAATCAACAACATGGAATCCCAAAGTGTTGAGTTATCAAGCATGATTGCATAGGCGTTGAGGGCTTGCAAATTGAGAGCCACTAGGGAACAGCTTTTTCTATTCCAGCTTTATTATCTATTTAGGTATAAGGAAAAGATCTGGTTTTTGCAGAATGTTTTACATACCAGAAAAAGCTATCACAGTAAGAGTAAATAAAGAATAAAGCAGAACATGTTGTGTTTAAAGATCTTTTTTCAATTATTGGTAATGTTTACTTATTATTGGATTGAGCATATCCCTTGGGGAAGGTGAAATAGAAAAGAGAACAATGACTGAAGTGTTACATTTTATATCACTAATTTAAGATGTCTTTGTAAACACAAAGAAAGCTTAAGCTCCTACAAGCTAAGGTTTATTAGCTATGTGTTTGAACAAACTGATGATCTGATTTGACATATTTGTGTAACCAGTGAGAATAAACTCCCCACCTCAATATCTGAGAAGTTTCCAACCCCAGGCTACAGCTATGGCAAACAAGTTTCTAAAGACAATATTAATTACATTATACAATAATCATCCTGTGTTGGAATGTAGTCAGGAACTTGTTTGATATTGACTTTTTAAAAGATTTGAAATCAAATACTGTTAAAAAGCATCTGTGTGAATCATTTTTTATCACTTTGTTAACTATTTGATTTAAGAACCACATGTCTGTCTTTTCCATAGTTTCCCACCAAAGATAAAGTCTGAGGTGGCACCAGTTCACTTACAGAGTTGGTTCAATTGAGGTGTGTGGGTGGAGTGAATATTTAACCCTGCTGTTTTTTTCTGTTTTGTTTTCCTTTGTATGCACTCTGTAAGAGCAAATGAAATAATGACACACAATAGAAAGTCTTATAGTTCACTGTATTTTTTTCATATTCATTATGTGATGAGTCTATGTCAGAAGTATTTATTTACTAACTTAATGTTAGTCAACTTTAGATGAAAAATTCCTTTGCCTTTTTTGGAGTTGTTTAATTCCATCAAAACAACAACAAACTCTTCCAAGCAAAGTGCTATGTAGAAAGTAGTCCAAGTAAACTTTTTTTAAAAAAATGACTTTAACAAGCTTTTAATACTTTGATCAGCACCACTGGAATGTGTTCCCAAACTTTCACATTTTAGGCAAATATTCACCAAGAGATCTTTGGTTCTTGTTTAGCTTCCTAAACACGTTAAAGTTTAGTTTAGTGCTTTTTATTAGGGATGAGGTGTCAATTTTTTTTTTTCTCAGCTCAATACCGACTCAGCTGCAGTGCACACACCACGGGCACACTCTGACAGACCTTTGTTCTAAATTAAACGCCCCTACTAGGACCCTGATAACAGGTTGGCGTCTCTGAAATTCTCTGCGATCTGAGGCGGTTATGGTGACTGGCTTGCCAAGTTCCCGGGCAGCGAAGCTTTTAGGATTTTCTCAAAGGTCATGCCTGGGGTTCCTGCTGCCCTTTGGAAACTGCCCTGCTAAATCTGCTTTGGGTTAAATCCTCTTTTTGAAGTAAGCGGTCATAATTAGATCTACTTATAGGAGCTAGCAGGATGCTGACCTCGAGGCTTGCTTTCCCGTGGGCCAAGTCGCTGGGGAGCTCCTTCCCAGCGCCTAACGCGGACCGCGGTGGGCCCGGGCGCTACCCGGCTGCAGCACCTGCAGGGGAAGCTGGGCTGCAGCTAGTCAAGAAGCGGCATTTCTGTATACAAGTGGGAGTCCTTGTGTGGCAAGTCTCAAGTCCTTTGTTTGCATCTTTGCTTTGTGCCTCTTCCCTCTCTCCCTTTTGTGAGGGGAAACAACCAACCAACCCCAGAGCCAAGGGGAAACATTACCCTTTATTTCTACTGTAAGCAGGAGTAAAGGAAGGAAGAAAGTGAAACTTGAGATAAGCCTAAGTGGTTTTCTCCTAATCACTCATCAGTTTCCTCCTCTGGGTGTGCAACTCTGCAGACTCCACTGGACTGCATTTGTTTTTTTTTTTGTTTTTTTTTTTTTGGTACCAGGGATTGAACTCAGGCACTCGACCACTGAGCCACATCCCCAGCCCTATTTTGTGTTTTATGTAGACACCGGGTCTCACTGAGTTGCTTAGCACCTCACCATTGCCGAGGCTGGTTTTGAACTCACGATTCTCCTGTCTCGGCCTCCCTAAGTGCTAGGATTACAGGCATGTGCCACCGTGCCTGGCTTCCAGACTGCTTTTATGATGTGGCAGTAGAAGGGTACTTGCAGTGAGGGACACCCACTGAACAGGGGACTTCTCCAGCACTCAGGAACTTCTTTCTCCATACTTGTCTTGTTCTGTCAGGGTTTCTCACTTTCTCTAGAAAAATGGTGGATAACAAAAAGGGACTCAGGCACAGTATCAGAGGTAGGTGTGGATAAACAATCCAGATTCAGATATTTGATGAAACCAGGAATCCTAGGCTCTGAGTATGCAAAAGGCTTCTGAGACCAGCCCTTTCAAGCCCCTTAGTCTCCAGGTGGGAGCATTGAGGCTCAGACCATTACATAGCTCAACCAAGATCACACAGAGCAGGACACTGTCTAGCCCTTTCGTGCAAATAAGTATCTTGTGCAAAAATGGCTTGTTTATGTTCCTTTTGTGTGTGTGTAGGCTCCCTCTCTCCATGTTACATCCAAACTATGACACCTAATCTTAAAAGGCAGATTTTAAGATTTGTGAAGTTATCGGCACTGAGGTAATCAAATGGTTCTAGATTGTCAAGGGAAAAGCTTCAGGTTAGTAGTCTATTGGAAGGAGCAGCCTGGGACTTGTTTTGAAACTGCTTTGGCATAGTATATACATACAGTATCTTAGTTACATTGCATTTTATTTTTGGTAGTTTTGCTGGGAGGCTGATGATGCTTGGGGGAGCTAAATGAAGCCCCCTAAACTACTTATTATTGACCCTGACTTTACCTCATAGCAGTCTAAAATAATAAATGCAGAAATTATTTTTCATTTTTCAAGAGTTGTTAAACTCATCTTGTGCTACAGATTATGTACCTAAAATGTATACTATATTGTTCCTGGTTTCCTTTATTCTAAGGGAACAGACTGTGATCATAAGTCATTACCATCAAATATTTATTTTTACAAATAGTCACAGCCCAAACTAAAAAGAGAAAACAACTTAAAAGTACATTGGTTTAATTAGCATTGTTAATAATAAAGATGAAAATGTCTTTCAATGTATTCATTAAGATTGGGTAAAGAAAGCTCCTTGTCTAAATGCTATATTCTTTTTGGTCCATATCTCAAGTGAATTTGATTTTTGAAGTATAATTCTGAGCACATGAGATCACCTTCAGGGTTTGTACTTTATTCCCTGTCTGAGCTGCAAGACTTGTGATTTTAATCTTAAGCTTCACTAGAGCTGCTCCAAGAATGTCAAAATAGAGAAAACACAGTTACATCAAAAAGCAGCCTGATACTTAAGTGTGTGTGTGTGTGTGTGTGTGTGTGTGTGTAAACAATGTGGGGAATGCTGTCTAAATCTATTACTGTAAATATAGATTGTAAAGCTTTTGGATTTTATAGGCTCAGCTGGGACTACATAAATCATGACATCATCATATAATCTTGCAGCAAAGCTTCCAAGTATAAGTTCATTCTTTAAAAGCACAAATCAGCAACTCAAGAGAAATCCTTTAACCTGTGAAGCCCAGACTGTAGGAGCAGGGAATTGAGTGCAGGGGAAGCCTTCAAGTCCTGTTTTGGTATTTTCCTTTATGTCAATGTTAAGGGGTGTTCGGCATTTGGTGATCCATGAGACAGCGTGTACCAGTTTGCCTACATGTAAAAATGACCAGTCAGACCTACTATTTCTGAAAACTTGATTTAGGAGACTGGAATCCTCAGAACTATTCTTTATTTCTACTAGTGCATATTAATTATACAGAATAATGGGTTTCCTTGTGGCATATTCATACATGCATATAACATGCTTTGATCATATCTACTCCCACATTACCCTTCCTTATCTTTACCTCTCCCTACCCCTGGTCCTCTTCTTCTCTAATAGTCTCCCTTTCAGAAATATTCTTAATCTACTTTGTAGAGAAAAATTCACATCTCCTTTCCTGGTACAATGTCTTCAAGTTTCTTAGATTTAGTTGCCTTATCTCTAAAGTATGGTGAAAAAGTTGACTTTCCTCACTGGTAGCTCAGATCACAAGGAAGCACTCTACTGAAAAAGATTGCTGATGCTACGTAAGTGTCCAAGTGTTATCAAGCAGAAAGTAATTAATGGGTGGAACATATCAGCAAAAACAACTGAGCCCTCTTCTCTGTGCTTAGCACTCTGCTAAAGGCTATTCAATAGCTGAGTTAATTTTATTGACCTCCCTGATAAACTAGACACATATCCCATTTTGTTTAATTCCTGAAAAATTATGTAATGTGTAATTATTAGCCCCATTAGTAGATAGGAAACAGAGAGGTTAAAATCTTTCCACCAAGGTCCCTTGTCAATAGTTAATTGGCAGAGTCAAGGATTGAAAAATAACTTTTCTGCTTTCCACCTTTTCTTTACCTTTCAATTCCTCTTATTCTTGTGATATGAAAATTCCACTTACTATTGGAAAATGTGATGAAAATAAAGGACTTGGAGGTGATGAGATATTACCTTTAGGGCACAGCTTAGGTAGGTATATGTTTGTGGGGATGAATAAGAGGAATTGAAAAGGTGGAGTTTGATCCTGCATAATCAAAATCAACTCTAAAATAAATTAAGACTAGTTCACTGGACCTCTGAATTCTAACTCCTATCCTTCCTTAAAAATCGTCCTTTCCAGGGCTGGGGCTCAGTGGTAGAGCGCTTGCCTTGCAAGCATGAGGCACTGGGTTCGATCCCCAGCACCACATACAAAATACATAAATAAATAAAATAAAGGTTTAAAAAAAGATTTAAAAAAAAAATCGTGCTTTCCAGTAGGTGGTATCTCATGACCAAGTTAAGGTCTGTGAATTCAATGGTTGGAAGATGGTATAAGAGATGTTACATCTTACTTAAAGGGACCAAGCAGAGTGACTTAAAAAGACAACAACCCAGGATTGGGACATTTGAGGTTAGAGAAGTTGATCCTCTTTAAAATCCAAAATATTATCAGCAGGGTAGAAGTAGGAGCATGTTGTCACTCATTCTTTTTTTTTTTTTTTAATATTTTTTTTTAGTTGTAGATGGACACAATGTCTTTATTTTATTGCTTTGTATATGGTGCTGAGGATCGAACTCAGGGCCTCACGCATGCGAGGCAAGCGCTCTACCACTGAGCTACAATCCCAGCCCCATCACTCATTCTTAACTAGGTGCCCTCTGGACCAAATATGAAAGAGACCATTAAAAATGCCCTTTGAAGTTCATTTCATTAGATTCTACCTGTACAAAAATGCTGTAGATGTGATCTTTCCCCCAAGGTTCATAGCACCTGCATTCTCAAAGTCATTGAACCAGCAGCCTTAGATCTAAAACTAACAACTTTTTGAAGGATGCCTAGTAAAATGGTCTATCCAATTAATGAAAATTTTTGATTGATCAAGGATTATGCTATGAATTAACTTATCTTAATGCTATAGGAATATTTCTCAAATGCATTGTCCTTTTTTTTTTTAAGTTTTTTCATCCATAAAATCCAGTTAAATCATATTTGATTATTTGGGATCTTGTAATCTTGTGACCTGAGTGAAATATGTACCTTCAACTTCAAAGCCAATTATTGGGCTATGTTTAAATATAAGTTTCAGCTATGATTAAATTTTACTATAGATAAAGATAGTGACAATATTTTCCTGATCTTAGGGCTTAACCTGGCTGAGAGTTTTGGTTAATTATATTCAACATATTTAGACTTTTATAATATCACCATCACCACCACCACCAAATGCAAAGGACTTAGACCAGGAAAGACCCTAATGACATCATACAAAGGGTTGGAGTCGGGGTAGAAAACTGGCCACAAGAATATTTAAAAAGAACATTGAAAGGGTAGACTTGAGAGACAAGTGGGCAAGAAACACAATTTACTATTTGAGATTTTAACAAACCATGTAAGAATTATCTCAGTCCTAGTATTTGATCCCCCTTATTGTGCAAAAATCCTAGGAAAAGCAAAATGGCAGTTGATATTTGAATTTAAACATGACCAATAATGAATAAGAACCCAGTAGTGGCAGGTGGTCAGGTTGGCATAGTCTCTCTAGATCTGAACCAATCACTGAGGGAATTGTTCTCTTCCAGAAAGTTTTCAGGATATTATCAGATAGTCCCTGAAACTCTAAGTTCCTGATTCACTGATGAGACCTCTTCTGGGAAATTAGAGACAATTCTTTCCACAAAGCTCTTATTCTTCTTGTCATGTGACCATGTAAATGATGGTTACAGGCAGTTAGATTAGATAAGTTGTGGTCTCCAACTCAAGTGCCTCTAGAACCAGACAGTAATGGAATGAAGCAGATCCAGCTCTTGAGCACACTTGGCATGAGTGGGAGGGACTGCTTGACTGGAGACAGCATGCTTTGACTACCAGGGAAAATATTAAGTCACCTGATGATGACTGATCTCATTTTACATTGTGGGCTCAGTGTTGCTACTCTGATTTTTTGGGCAAAAGACAGACCAATTTTATTAAAATATTCCAGTGTTTCAACATTATTCCAGTGTTTCAAATGCATAAAACAATATGCAGTGAAAAAACCCATCTCTTGGCCATGTTGTCTCTAAAGTGGCTAGTTTGAAACCTTTAATAGCTTATAAACAGGGGAGACCTATGAGGTGTCCATTATGAAAACTTTGCCAAATAATGTGTTCCATCTTATAGTGACCAACTAACCCATTGTGGCACACTCTCTAGGCATATGACACAGAAAGAAGGAAAAACAACAGAATCCAAGAGGGGAGAAATCTACCAAAACATAGAAACTTGAACAGTCAATTATAGCTACTCCAGGACTAGGATTATATGGACATCAAATTTCTGAGAAGATGACAAGCATTGGATTATTACTATTGTTGTTGAGTTACTGGTATTTTAAGTGTATGATAAACCATGAAGAGTATTATAGTTCTTCCTGGTGCTGTTTGGCTATAGAGGCAATTTTCCATACTAATTCTAATAGGGATATTCTTTCTAAGAACTCTCACCACCTTAGGCAACCTGGGTGACTCTATTCCTTACTTACTCTCTAAGTAATTAATTACTTAATTACTCTCTAATTGTATCACTTACTCTCTATTCCTCAGAGACTAAGTGATACAATTATAATAATTGCTATAGCTTTGACATTATTATTTGCCTATTATCAGTTATAAAATTTTGCTGTAGAGTGATAATAATTGGGCCTTTTAACCTAATAGTTTGTGTTACCTGTCCCCTTTTGAGCAATCAAGACAGTAACCACTTCCTCAAGGGAAAGATGTTGGATTTTAGAAGCAAGGATCTAGGTATAGCATGAGAAGGAATATGTAATCAAGAGTATCCAACTTTTGTATATTACTCCTCTTTATTCCCATTTAGATAAGATTCTTCCTTGAGAAGAAAAAAGCAAGGAAACAAGTTGACACTATTTCATGGGAGTGTGTAGTCCAAAGTAGAAGGCTTTGGGCTGGGGGTAGAGCGTGTATTTAGCATCTTTGAGGCTCTGGCTTCAATCCCCAGCACCAAGAAAACAAACAAAAAGATTTTTTTCTGAGTTTTATTTTTTTAGAGGGGAGGGGCAAAGATGGAGAGTAATCCAAATCTCAGAGAAATTTGAGGCAAAAGGGATTACTAAGTGGAGCCCAAGAGTGTCTTAGTGTGCTGAACTGCCGTAACCAATACTATATTATAGGTTGGGTGATGTAAATAACAAGTATTTATTTTCCCATTGTTTTGAAAGCTAGAAATCTGAAATCAGAGTACAAGGATGGTCTGGGTCTTCTGAGGCCAGCTTGGATCTATAACCTGAACAGATTGACAACTGAGATCAGAGACTACAGTGTGCATCTCAGAGAATGTCAATAGGGAAATAAGATTATCAGATCATCTCCTACCCACCTTCAAAGTGGTCCCAGAAAATACTGAAGCCGTAGAATAACTCAGAAGACCCTGACTTACCAGAAGAGTCTCTGAACTTACTAAGGGAAACCTGATTTGAGTGAGCTTACCCAGCCAGAATTGACTAAGATAAAGTTTCTGTCCTCTGGTGGAATGAGACTCCATAATAGAAATTATGTATAAGAAATACAGAAGAATTAAGATAATCGTATTTCACAAATGAGTTCAAGGCCTGAATTCCCTTCATTAGTAACATAATCCATATATGAGCTGAGGAGAAATCATATGGCACTGGTTTTAGAGTTCTGATGATGCTTACCAGTATCTCCTGAACTTCAGTCACTTCCTTCCCTGGGATATTCTAGCTACATGAATAAATCTGTAACCTAGACACAGTCATTTTCTTAGTCTCCTGTGTTTCATTTGGAACCAAATAGCTGTGAATTCAAATCTTTACCTGCTATTTACTGATCTGTGACCTCAGATAGGTTATTTGACCTCTATGATTCTTGTTTTGTTGTTTTATCTTCTGACGAATAGGAATAACTGAGCACCTATATCATAGAGTTATGTTCATGATATAATGAATATAAAAATTCCTTCCACAAGGCATAGCATATGATGCCTGACAGTGATTCTTTCTGCCCACTTGTATACTAAATGCTTGGAGAACAACTATGTTAAGTTTCACTAAATCACAACTCAGACATTTTGAAAGAAATGTAAAATATTGGAAAAATAAACTCTGGTTGTTTGGGGCAATTGTTTTTTTTAAGATTTAATTGTAGGTAGACTTAATAAAACTGAAAACTCACTACAAACATTTAGAGACAATTTAAGTGAGGTAGCAAGGTAAAAATCTATGTAAAATCAATATACAAAAATCAAGTTTTATATTTTCAAATGATAAAATAATACAAATGATATTAGAAATGAACCATCTAGTAATAAACTTAAGAATGTGAAAAATTAACATCTTGAATTTCTATTTAGAGATATGAAATAGACTGAGAGCAATGGAAACTAATTATGTGCTAGGACTCAACATTATAAAGATGTCAAGTCTCCCTATATTCATCTGTAAATTTAATGTTACCCTAATAAAGATACCAAATTTAATGTGACCCTAAAACTTCTTTTTAATTATGGGAACTAAATGCAGTGGTTTCTAAAGTTCATATAAAAACCACTCAAGTAAGAATAGTTAAAATTTGAAAACAAACAAACAAGCAGAAAAGTTTCCTGCCAGAAAGAAAAACTTATTTTAAAGCTAATATTTTGAAATATTATGTTACTAGTACATGAGTAGACAGATCAATGGAGCTGATAGAATTCCTGGAGATAGATTATGGTAGATATAGAAATTTAATATATTTTAAAGATGGAATTCCAAATCAATCAGAAAAAGTTGGATCCCTTAGTAATGGCCATTATCATAGTCATTTTTATGTATACTAGAGATAATTTATTTATAAATATGGGGAATAACTGACCATATTTAATTTAGGGTCATTTTCCTCTGGCCTGATCTGGTTTTGACCATTTCAGAAGAACCATAGTCTAACAGTTTTGGCTTATGTCAGGGGAAAAGAAAGCATTAACTTTTTAAGTTTTCAAAGGACAGATAAATCCTATGTAATAAAAAATTATATTTGAGAAGTAAAACATAATTTTAAAATATGTAGCTGAAAAATGATGACTTACTTTCTACAAAAAAGCACTACTGAGATCTTTAGCCACATAAAATTTTATGAGAAGTAAAATATGTAGTAACTATAAGCATCCTTCGGAAGAAAAATTGCTGTAATAATTTTTGTGAGGTCATAAATTTACTGCTATATTTCTATAACTTCCTATATTAAACAATGCAATAAATTAAAAAGAAGTGACAGAAGATACTTTGTATCTTGAAAATAATAATATATTAATCATAGTTTGGACTGCCTTACTAGAATAACCTGGAGAATAACTTTATCTTCCCAATAGCTGTAGAAAACAAACTGCTCTAAAAGCTGAAGAAAAGAAAAAAAATAAACTCATCTGAAGAGCTCCTCCTAAAAGTTTATAAACTGAGAGATTTAACTGCATGTATTTTTCATAGTTCTGTATACTATTTAATGAAATCTAGATACAAATTCACTCATTTAGAAAGTTTACTATGGATTTACCTTATAATTTTTAGATAAAAAAGTTAACTGTGAGTGATACAGTAAATATATGTATATTTAAGTTCAGATCTATTTTTCACTGTTAATCAGCCCTAAAGAACTTAAGCAGATGAGAAGTTTTAAGAAACACACAATGAAAATTATCAGGAAATAGCAAAAAGTCTAGCTAGGATAGTACTTTAACAAATTTTCAATCAGTAATTATAGCCCCAGAGTCTACCCATGTGACAAACACACAGACAGTGAATAAACAACATTTTGTAGTGACAGATTTTTTTTTCCTGATCTATCCATGCATTGATAGGATCACTGTACTTCAGACAACTATAATGCCAGGCAATTGAACAATTCTGAACAGACATTCTTTTATGTCAGAAAATGCAAAACCAAAGTTTCCAATAGATTTTTTTTTAATGAACCGAAGCATTATCAAGGTATATAAATTCCAGAAAGAATAAATGAATCCAGCTTGCGAAAGCAACTGATTTAAAGGTGAAAATTTCCAACAATTGAGTGGAAGTTTTTGTTCCCCAAATTCCAATCTAATTGGATTGAGTTTTTACTTGAGTTAATAGCTTGTTTCAGCACTGTTGTAAAAATCAAATATTAAAGAGTGACAAGTGAGATTATTCTCTTAAACGAAAAATTCTGGGAATGCTATTCTAAATTGGCAACTATATCACCACTATAAATACCAGATAAAGATTTTTGCACAAATTCATATACCAAGAAAGAGTTAAGAAAGGAAAGTGCTAGGAAAATGTGTTGCCTCTTAGCACCAGAGTGAACGACTAGGTTACTTTTATATTTTTACTTTTTTCCAGGGTAAAAGAAGGTACTCAAATTAGCATTACAAATCCTGGACTCCTGAGAGGGAGCTGGAACTTGGGAAGGTGGTGTTTTCAATGTTTGGAGGTTGCTCCTCTCTGGCTTCTTGACCGTGTGTGCTCTCTTTTTCCAAGAATGCTTGTGTTTGGAAAGTACTTCATGTGGTGAAAAGTTTGAACAGAAAAGATTAATCAAAGGTTTGGTCTTTCATGCTCAATGCATAACATATTCAGCTCTTGGATGTGAACTCTTAGCCAAGAAACTATTCAAATAATATTCAGAGGCTGAATGTGAGCTTCAGCTGCAACTTTATTTAATCTTCACTCATTCTTCTTGAATTCATGAAATGCTGTGCCTTAAGGATTTTCTTTTTATTTTCTACATAGTCCCTAATACCTTATAAGAACTCTCTGAGAGTTATTTTTATGTATTTATTCTCAAATGCTTAAGGAAGCACATATATCTGATCTGAAGTATAAAGGAAACTGGAAATGCTAGACTATGGCTGCTGCACATCCAATGTGCTACTTGAAAGGAGGAATACTCTGGTCTGCTTAGTCTTCATCATTCATCACAATGTCACCAAATCTTATATTCTAATCAGGAAAGTGTTTTAACCTCATCCCAGTATATACACTCATCATGCCCTCTTCCAATTCTTTCTGATTTGCTTAACTTTCTAATGCTCTCAGATTTATCTGACCTTTCCTAGAATCTGTAACATACTAGAAGATTCGGATGCTATTTCTCCCAAGGGAGGAGGCATAATTGTGTGCAGAACTACTACCCAGATTTATTATAGTATCCCCAGATGTCCAGGGAGAGATCCTGAAGAACACACCCCTGTCTCAACTAAAGAACTCCAGTACAGGGCTTCTAGTCTGTCCTTTCATGATCTTCCTGCCTGTTCACTGTTTCGCCCACCCCAACCCACCCTGTCCATCCACTCCTCAGACTTCTGGAGAATAACCTCCTCTGCTGCACAAAGTGTCTCCTGAGATGAAAGCACAATCAATTGGCAAGCCCAGTGACACCCACACACAGAGAAACTTCCTGCTTGCCATATGCTAAGTCTTTCTCATAAATGCTGAAGAATCTCCTTCTCCTTCTTCTCCTCCTTCCCTCTCTTCTTCCATGATCAGTTTCACTAAAAAGCAATTCTAAGAAGACTTGGTTTTAAGTCACTTGATCAGGTCATGATGCTCAAGGGCAACTAGATAGATACTCTACCTCTAAGATCTAGTGCTCTAAGGTTATGATTGTTCTTGGAAGATCTTGGCCCACAGTGGTTTAGCTGGGGACCCCATAATCACAATAATACTAACCATATGCATTATATAACATTACTACACATTTCAGTCAATATATACTAAAAAGTTGAAGAAGGAAGAGCCTCTATTGGTTGTATATGATTCATAGAAAAAATTTACTAATTCTCCTTACAAGAAAAGTTTTATTTAACTCATTAAGTAAATTATAATTGAGTAAATTATAATTGAGTAAATGTCCATCCAGCCCATTTGGATTTTTAATAGGTTTCTCAAACTTAATGTGTCCAAATTTTTCTCAAACTTAATGTAACCAATGGAGCTCTTGGTTACTTCCTACAATCTATTTCTCCCAATATGGATATTTTAGTTAAAAGTACTTCCACCTAATTACTCAAATTAAAATCCTAGTAATCCTTAGTTCTTCTTTTATGCTTAACCTTGCAAATATAACCACCAATGAGTTGTACTGATTCTGTTTCTAAATTAATTTGTATCCACTTTTCTGGTAAATTTTTATCCATAAAAATTTCTTTTTATCCAGAAATTTTTATCCACTTTTCTTCCAAATCATTGCCACTGCCCTAGTCCAAGGTGAAGTCTTATCTAAGTTCTCATCACATTGCTTGGCGGGGCACTACAATAGCTTCTTTTAGACAGCTTGTTTCCACTCTTGTCCTCCTTGCTCCCAAGTACATTCTCTACATATTACTCATAAATCAGAACTGTCAGGATAAAATCCAACTCCTTACCATCATGTGGTAAATCAGGCCGAGTCAACTTTTCTGTTTCCAATTGTCAGATCTTATTGAAAATATTGGTAACTCATAACAGATCATATGTCCCAATGAAAACAAATCTCTAACTGAATTTTGCCACCCATACAATTTTTAGCAAGCAGTACTTATAAGCTTGTTCTTTGTCTCATGGAAATAACCACAAATTCCTTGCATGAAAGTTCAGTGATGCAGCAATACATAGCTTTTATCCATAGGGGATTGGTTCCAAAAATTCCTAGTGGATGCATAAAGCCACACATAACACTGAACCCTATATATACACCATGTTTTTCCAATACACACATACATTTGATAAAGTTTCATTTATAAATTAGGCACAGTAAGATATTAACAACAATAACTAAAAATAAATGGAACAATTATAATGATAAACTCTAACAAATGCTATTTAAAACATGGATTTTTCTAATTTTCTATTTAATATTTTTGGACTGTAGCTGACCACTGGTAACTGAAACCACAGAAAGTGAACCTGCAGTTAAGAGAGGACTACCATATTGGCTATGTTTCTGGTTAGATTGGGTGACGGAATCTTCTCCTACGTTTGGAAACCTGGGTCTGAGCAATGTTCCTGGAGCATCCTGTCTGGAGTCCCTGGCCTCTGCTCTTGACATGGCTGTTTCCTTCTGACCCTGTAGCCTCATTTGTCACTGCTTAGAGGAAGATCTCTATAGAGCAAGCCCCCTGCCCACAGTCGCCTCCATTGAACAACACTGCACCTTTATTCAGGGCGCTTATCACCATCAGGATAGGGACTTTGTCTATCTTGTTCACTCCATATCTCCAGTGCCCAAGACAGTTCTTGGTCCTCAGTGGGCAATCAGTTGAGAGTTTGTTGAAAGAGTGAATAAAAGGTAATTCCTGAATACAGAAAGATACAGAAAATGTGGTTTCTTCCCCTCAGGATCTAATAGAAGGACATTTCTAGCTACTGTGACTCTAAGGAGGGCTATTTTACCATTTAAACATTTATTCTAGTTTTCAATAGACTCCTAAAAAGTAATATCAGTTAACTAGAGAATGTTAATTCATTATGATAAATACAACCATTTTAAGTGAGTCTTTTTTTTTTTTACTGTGCAGTTCAATTTTTTATTTTAATAAAATCAGAATATTCACAGCACATGCAGTGCTAGCATCTAAACTAATACAATAAGCAATTACTAAAGCTACAGTGAGGAGTGTGTTCTTTAGGATTTAAGTGAGTCTTAATAGTGAGGTTTTATATTAAGCTCAAATGTAGCTGTTTAGTGGTATATTAAACAGGGAGGAGAAACAAGTCTGATTGACATTCATGGTATTTTTAGAAAAGATTTTTCAAAGGTAATAAAACATTTCCTCTTGCTATTATCATTTGTCTTTAAGTATTGATTTTATATGGTTTTGGATGTAATCAATGCCTCCCTGAGACCATAACTCAAGTTTGAATCACAAAGAAGCAGACTGAATGCAAGATTTCATTTGCATTGTAATCAATCCTGACCCTTTGATTCTGCTTTATCATAAGGATTTATATTGTCTGTGTCAAAATTAGAACATTAATGTGTACTTTTGCCAAGTGCCTATCATCAAAATGAACAGTGAATAAAAATATTATTTTTTAAAATATTTTTTAGTTGTTGATGGACTGTTATTTTATTTATTTATATGTGGTGCTGAGAATTGAACCCAGTGCCTTACATGTGCTAGGCAATTGCTCTACCATGAGCCACAACCCCAGCCCATAAACATTTATTATGGACCCACTATATGTCTGGATCTATATGTGGCCTTAATTTATATTATCTTATTTAATTCTCATAACAATTCTGCAAGTTAAAATCCATATCCTTTTTATGCAGTTGAGTAAACTGAAGCCAGAGAAGATGTAAAACACCCCCAGTTATCTACTAAGTAGTTGCCACACCCAGATTCAGCCATCAATGACCAAGACCCTACCCTACCCCAACAACAGTGCAGCCTTGTATACATTAGGCCTTGGTGGAGTTTCTTCTTTTCTGTTTCTGTTTCAGTCTTCCCATCCATATTGAAACAATGAACTGGTTAGTATCAGTAATTTTACCTTATCCATGAATATTTCTGTATGTAACTTTTATCCAAATAACTATAATCAAAATACATTTATTCAGTACTGCAAGCTTGAAATATTTAGTTTATACTATTAAGAAGTCAGAACCCAGGTGTGGCACATGCCTATAATCCCAGCCACTCAGGAGTCTAAAGTAGGAGGATTTGATATTGGAGGCCAGCCTGGGCAATTTAGTGTGACCCTATCTCAAGAAGAAAAAAAGAAAAAAAATGGGGGATGTAGCTTAGAGGCTAGCTTCAATGTCAGCACTGCAAAAAGAAGAAAAAAGCAAAAGGCATGATGGGACACAAGTGAAAATGAATGAAGGAATGTAGGAAAGCAATGATTTTGATCTCAAACTTTTTTTTTTCTTCATGTTCTTTTCTATGCCATAACATGGCAGCTTCTTATTTATGTAATACAAAAGATATTTGAGGGTTTAAAAATGTACTGTCGACAATTTTATTAGCTTTATTAGCTTTAAAGTCATCTAGGCTAATTTATCTGATATTATATTTTAACTTTGTAATGAAAGTGGAATTTCATAATGTAAGTATTATACATATTCTGTCTGTATGGGCTAGAAATAATTATGCTGGAACTTTTAAGTTACCTAATGGCTTTTGGACTGAATTTATCACTCAGGAAGTAAGGAAGAAAAGAGGGAAGAAAATGAGGAGGAGGGGGTTGGGGAGAAAAAGAAGAAAGAAAACTAAAGGTGCTAGAAGATTTTGAAAACATCCTGCAGGAATGATGACATGGACACTTCCTGAAATTTGGCTGAACCTATTTACCCATTTTGTTTGTGTGGAGAGAAGTTGTTTTGTTTTGTTTTGTTTTTTGTGTTTTTTTTTTGCCATTTAAAATCACTTTTAGGGGAAAAAAATTCAGGCAAAACCATTTGTAAATGATCTGTCAACTAAGGGGTACTTGGCATTCTCTAGTCCGCACTGTAGTGTTTTCATTTAGATAAACACAAATGCACAAGCATGTCAGTGGAAACATGAATTCTGTCCTGTGGCCGAATCCAATGAGGCTCTAATGGGATCCCTATTTAAATTGCAGTGTGCTGAATAGAACTGTACAGAGTTTAGCTAGTTTGAAAAATCAGGAGTGAGGCCCATTTGACATTTTATGCATATCTTTTCTTTATCTCATTCTTCCTCCCCAACTTCACCCCTCTCTCCCCAGTGCATTTTCCTCAGTGTGGAACATAATTCCCGTTCACTTGCTGGCTTCTTAATCGAGGACTTTCCCTTCCAGTCCAGGGCAGCTCCACCCCTTCTCACAGACCAAAGTAAATCTGCACAATAATGAACCATATAAGGGAGGAATGACATCATCAGTTAGTGGTCCCAAGCTGTTTTTCACAACATTCACCTTTCATTGTTCTGATGACAGGGCTGGAATGTGACGGTTAATTCCCCATGGAGTAGGGGGCTGAGCAGGGCCTGCTGCTGTTGCACAAACTTCAGTACCCCCTTATAAAAAACAAAAACAAAAACAAAGCTACTATGCTTCCTAGTATTAAGGTAAGGAAGTCAAGATCTGTTCCGATTTAAGCGATGTTTAGTTGCTCTCCTCCATGAGCATTTCATTTGTTAATAGGCTTGCTTGGCAGTGAGCTCATTTCTAAGTGTTATTGCAAAGAACATCTTGGAAGCAGGGTTTGGACATTTGTAGTGTCCTTACTTCTGACAAGGGCTGTAAGAACTCCATAACCTTTCAGCTCGCGGCTACAGGTTTTACCGAGTGTGGACGGTGACAACCCTTGAAAATTACCAGCTTATTCTGACTTTCACTGATGCCTTGGAATCCTTGACTGCAACTGGCCAAGATGCACCTTGTGGGTATGAGGAGTGCTCCTGTTTTTCTGTGGAGGGAAAGAGTAATCTCATTCTTCAAAAACCTTGGGGAGTATATATCAGAACTGAAAAAAAAAATCTCTTCTCTTACTACCATCGATCCAATTATTTGTGTTCTGAAGACTTTTAATAGCCTTTCTATGTCTATAAATGTATCTTCTAATTTATGATTTCTTGATAAGAAAAAATTTGAGGTAAAATATTGTTTTCAAAGGTTTTTTTTAAAAATGTTGTTATGTGGATTTTCTGCAGATCTCTTGCATATGTGGCAAAGTCCTGTAAAAGTTGGCAACGAATTAGAATGCATAGTGATCCAAAGAAAGCCCTGTTGTTCTGAAACACTCAGTGTGGCAGTGATAAAGAGAATACTAAAGCAAATAAGAGGTTTGATTTCAAAGTGGGAATTAAAGTTTGGACTATGTTAAATAATTGGGTAAAAAGTTCAACTTTAGTAATTTTTCAGACTGCCAGAAAACATTGTCTGAGTTTAGCAGAGTGTATCAAAATAAATAGTTTGTCTTTACTGCTCTGTTAGGTTACAGGGGGCTGTGAATGTTTCACAGCAAGAACTTAATTTGGTTAAAAATAAATTTTTATAGTGTGATTTCAGATTCATATAACTCCTTTTAAAGAAGTCTGAATATAAGGGCAGATGGCATGGTTGGTTTTCATTGATGTAGATTTAATTTGTGTAATACTAATTCCTAATAATGTTTTGTTTCTGTGTTTAAAGTGATGAAAATTTTGAGTTCAACTGGGATGAAAATCTTGAGCTCACTACTTTAATCTACTTGGATTCTTAATTCCATGTGACTGGATGAACTTCTGTTTACTTGTAAAACCTAATATCTTTTCTACAACTGAAGGGTGTTCACATTTGTTCTCCCCCCTCCTGCTTCTTTCCTTCCTCCTTTTTCATTCTAGATTAACAGCAGTCAAGATCAATACAAAATTAAGTCTGGGGTTTTGGAGCTTTGCTTATTGTTGTGATTTTTTTTTTTTTAGCATTGCTTTGAAGTTGTCCCCAAATTGGGTTAAATAATTACTAGATTATTAGGCAATTTAACATAATGATTATAAAATATTTCATAAAATTTCACATAAGCTTATAGTTAAAACCTTTTAAAAAGACTTTTAGATGCAATGGCAATAAGTTCTACTGCCATTTTCAAGAGGGAGAGTGTTGCTTTTCTCAGTAAATAAAGGTATAGAAATTCACTACTATAAGCAATTTATGTACTTGAACAACTCTTCTATTTAACTTCATGTCTATTATTTTAAATATTATTTATTACAATAGATTTATCCAACAAATTAGATGAATAATATCTTAATATAAAATTCTACAATAGGATATATTTTTATACTGGGAACTCCCATAATGTATTTTACACAGCACTCTATAAACGCATGTACAGAGTTAAAGGAGGCATCTGATAACCTTCCTGGATTGTCTTCAACTTGTTTGAATAGTCTTAGGAAATTTCACTCCTGCTTCAGGCTCCTCCCCTCATCACCTGTGTGATCCTAAGTACATCTCACAGAGGAGGCCCTTGCACTTTACATGTGGGAGAACATCCTCAGATGGTGATGTCAAGAAACTCACGAACTTACCTGTGTCTATACATCCTCCTTGCTCCCTGGCTTCCCTAAGGACATCCCTTCATTCAACTTATTTCATGAGGGAGAGTTTCCTGTGGTCACACACAAGCATCTGCTAGATGGAGCATTCAAAAATTAGGTGTTATGAACCTTGGCAACCCATCCTTTGGGAATGGATAGGGAAGTCCTCTTTGGGGCAAGGGGGCGAGACAAAGGGGCCACCTGGGAGGGAGAGCTCCAGGTCACATGCTTGGATGACAACTTATACAATTCATGCTTTTACTGTTCCTCATGAAACATCATCAAAAAGAAAGCATAATACCTGCTTTTTTTTTTTTTTTTTTTGTAACCGATGATTAAACTCAGGGGCACTTGACCACTGAGCCACATCCCCAGCTCTATTTTGTGTTTTATATAGAGACAGGGTCTCACTGAGTTGCTTAGTGTCTCGCCATTGCTGAGGCTGGCATTGAACTTGTGATTCTCCTGTTTCAAAGTGCTGGGATTACAGGCGTGCGCCACCGCACCTGGCAATACCTGCTTTCTTTAGTTTTAAAACTATTTCATCAGACCAATCTGTGAGTGTGTCTGAAAAGTATTCTGAACAATTTAGGAAATATGAAAACACAATAAAAGGCATTTATTTCTTTATCCTTTGTGGGAGAGTATATACAAACTGAAGCTGGAAGGATGAGAAAGAAGCCTGTAGGACTATTGTGTACTGTTGTCCAGTCAGTTCAGCCTGCTATAACCCATAGACTGGGTGACTTATAAACAGAAATGTTTTTCTCAAGTTCTGGAGGCTGAAAGTCCACTATCAGGGTGGCAGCATGGTTGGATTCTGATGTGGGCCTTCTTCCTGGTTACAAGCAGGGTCCCTTTTTCAAGGGCACTAATCCCATTCATAAGGACTCCACCCTCATGACCTAGTCACCTCCCAAAGGCCCACTTTCTAATACCATTCCATTGAAGATTAGGATATTTTTTTTAATTTGAGGAGGTATGATAAAAATATTCAGTCCACTGTAGTTTTGTGGGTGGTAGTTTGTCATAGCTTCTGTCAAATATAGAAGTTGAAACTCAGTTTTAATTCAGTATATCACTGAGGATACCTCAGCCTGGAACTAGTTCCATAGAAATGAGACTTTTATCTAGTTCTCACAAAGGTGCCTTATGAGCTGTACCTTGATACCATAAGAGTATTGGGAACAATTGCAAAATCTCCTAGCAAGGACTTCCTCCATCCACAACCCCATACTTGGTGTCCCTTAGTATAAGTAAAGCACTGTATGTAAATGGCACTTTTTTATGTTACCTTATAATATGTCTTTTTTATTACTAGCACCTAATATACTGTCCAAGAATAAGGAAGGGGGATTTAACCTATTTCTGTTGAGTTATGGAGTGAGTTGATGAGTCATGGCAATATTTCTCTATGAGTTAGGGACCTTTATACTAGAGTGTGTCATCAGAGATTGCCCTCTCAGTGATTCTCAAATGTGTACCTCCGGATGGACAGCAAATTATCAGAATATGCTAACAATTTCTACGTTTTGAATGAGCAAATAACTACCTACTCCCTAGACTTTATTTATTTATTTATTTATTTAGGTACCAAGATTGAACTCAGGGGCACTCGACCACTGAGCCACATCCCCAGCCATATTTTGTATTTTATTTAGAGACAGGGTCTCACTGAGTTGCTAAGTGCCTCACCATTGCTGAAGCTGACTTTGAACTCACGATCCTCCTGCCTTAGCCTCCCCAGCCGCTGGGATTACAAGTGTGTGCCACCATGCCTGGCTTAGACTTTAATTTTTACTATGACAAAGAGCTACTTACTGGCAAAATACTAAGTGATTTAGTTTTAAATATGGCATTTATAAATGTAAATCAGCATGTTAATAGACTTTCTTGAAGACTAAATTGGTATTTTACAATGGAGTCTGGCTGCCACCCACTGTTTGTAAACATTTACTGAACACGTGCTCAACTGATAGTAGTAAATCCCATAATCTTCATGAGGGATAATTTGTTATTAGCTATGAGCTTTTTGTGGTTTTCATTTGCTGTATTTTAAAGATAAATTGCTATGGGTATAACTTCATAATCAGTTCAGTTTGGTGTGAGTTATTGGGCTAAACCACAAAAGATTTATAATGCATATCCTTGTTTATAATTTTCAACAATGAGACCCATGTCATTACTATGCCTATTTTAGAGCAGAATTATACACAATTCTCTCAAAATCTGATGAGGAGTAAAACTTCATTTGTGATAATCTGCCTGAGATTCTGATGTGTGTGGTGTTTGCATTACTTGGATTATGCTACTAAAGCAAATGTAGTAACATCACTGGATTATTTTTAAATTTACAGGATATTATTCTATAATATAAAATCATAAATATAATTACAAGATCGTCTCCGATGAAGTAAAAGCAGTTCACAAAGGCTGCTGGTAACAATTTAACTATTTTTATTGTCTTGTCTTTCAATTTTGTATCACCAAAGTTCTTTTTCAAAGTGGGAAAGGTTGGGGCTGGGGTTGTGGCGCAGTGGTAGCGTGCTCGCCTAGCATGCGTGAGGCACTGGTTCGATCCTCAGCACCACGTAAAAATAAAATAAAGATATTCTGTCTGCCTACGACTAAAAAATAAATATTTAAAAAAAAAAAAAAACAAAGTGGGAAAGGTTGTTAGAGGTCTTCTGCCCCTCTACATGGGACTAGGGTAAAAAAATTTCAGATCAGAAACTCTGAAATATTGCTGGTATTCACAAGAGGGGAAGAGGAAAAAGTATGTAATGGCTTTTGTAAACTCATCCTCACTACTGAGAAATATAAAACAAAAACAGAGTTCAAAAGTTTGTGTCATGTTATAAAGGATCCACTGCTTCTTTAAATACAAAAAATGATTCTTTAGCACTCAGTAATCAGAGATGCGACTGGGATGGATGATACAGTGGGACTCTTATTTGGGATACAAAATGTAAGGGGATACCAAAAAGTCAGTAGTTAAGATATACTATAATTTAATGCACTAAAAGTTAGAATTAAAGGAAAATATCAAAATTTCATGCAAATAGGATCTAACTCTGCAGCTACACAACTCAGACTCATTCACTACTCCCTAATTCCAGCCCTGCTCATATATATTGGGGATATTAGATTATTTCTGGATAATTACAAGAGTCACCAGCCTGAGGAACTGAGATGATTTGTTAAAAAGTAACACTTTTTCCAGAGTGATTTGATAAAACCATGCCCTATCATGTCAACAAGCTGCTTAGCTCTGCACTGTGCTCTAGTAGGGGAAAAAATGCATTGATTGAAGACTTCAAATTGAAGGCAAGCTTGACTCTTTTGAGGTTCATTCATCTTCAATTACTATCAGGCCCCTTCTAGTTTTAACTTGTCCTCTCTATCAAATACAGAGAAACATACATACCAAGATTGAAGAAAATAAAAAACAGTGTACTGAGAAGGAAAATTGGCATGGTTTCGCTGAGAAATAAGCCTAGGATAACTTTTCAGTGACATCAATGTATCAAAATGGGGTCTGATGGATTAGGATGGTGACAAGTGACAAATGACAACATCTTAAGGAAGCAAAGACACAATTATTGTTCTGGCACTAATGCTGACTAATTTGGAGAAATGATTAAAAAGTGAAAGTGTCAAAAATGTTGGGGAAGAAGATTCATAAAATCTTCCACCTTTTGTTCTCCAAGGAAGAGAAGAAGGCACACCTACAGGAAGGTATGTAGCCCTGAAGCTTAAGGAACACAGATGGACAACTGTTCCAAGTATGGTGGTCATCAAAAAAATATACCATCCAGATAAGGTTAAAAGAAACTCTCACTTTCTCTTTCTTCCACCTACAAGTTTGACCTTAGACTTTTAAAAGAAAAGAGACATTTACAAGCATCTGTAGAAGAGAGGAGAGTAAGGATATTTTCTCTAATCTAAATTTGACTAAGCATCAAATGGATTCCAATAAGGAAGAAAAAGTAAGTCTCTACAAAGTTAATTTTGTAAACATGGAAAGGAATGAAAAAATCACCACAATCACAGACAAATGTGAGAGTTCCAAAACACTGTAAGAAAAGAAGTAATATGGCCAGAGATTGTACTACTAAGGGACTGTACTAAGACTTGGGGGGAGAGAAGAAAATTAAAGATTCCGAAAGGGGATTTAAAAAATCTTTATTGAGGAAAATTTCAAACATTTACAAAAGATAGACTAGTGTAAGGAACTCCTATGTACCCACACTTAGCTTCAGTGATGAGGTCATGACTAGTCTGATTTCCTCTATTTCCATTCTCTTGGATTATTTTGATATAAATCCCAGACAAATCATTTTATTCACAAATATTTCAATACGTATTTCTAAGAGATAGACATTAAAATGTTATGATTTGGGGCTGGGGAGATAGCTCAGTTGGTAGATGCTTGCCTTGCATGCACAAGGCCCTGGGTTCAATCCCCAGCACCACACACACACACACACACACAAATTGTTACAA
Source organism: Geosciurus inauris (assembly GCA_004024805.1). Lineage (NCBI taxonomy): Eukaryota > Metazoa > Chordata > Mammalia > Rodentia > Sciuridae > Geosciurus > Geosciurus inauris. The sequence continues at coordinate 76,997 of PVHX01001187.1, read as the reverse complement.
TTCATTATCAAAACTAAAATTTAATAATAATTTCTCAACAACATAATTTTTTCAATTGTATCATTTTTAAAAGTATGCTTAAGAATCCAAAAGATAATTGGTTGATATGTCTTCTAAATTTTTATAGATCCCCCCTGCTCTTTTTTCATCCTGCAGAGTATTTATTAAAGAAACTAGGTCGTTCATCCTATAGAGTTGCCCATGTTTGATTCATAATGGTGATATCATTTAGCAGTTTCTTGACTCTCTCTTTGCTGTAATCTAGTAATTAGTTACAGAGCTTGATATGATTTAGGTCCAATTTTTTTGGTAAGACTATATCATGGGTGAAGATGGATACATATGTATATAATGTCTGACACTCTCTTTTTCAAAGACATTGATGAACATTACCCTACATTCATTATTTTGTTGGGGATTGAAGATTTGTAGTATTTGTATAATTACTTCTTCATTTATTAATACTAGCATATTACCAGTTATTTTTTTTATTAAATGGACTATGTCTAAAAGAAAAACCAAAAAGCTTTAAGAGCTTTAAATTAAGAGGAAGCATGTTAATAGCTCTCATGTGTGTGTGTGTGTATGTGTGTGTAATTCATTAAAATATTGATCCTGTTCTGCCTGTTTTCTATATCCACTTGCCTATTTCTCCTTCCATGTCTAAGCAGAGTGATATGATATGATCTGATTTGCTGGTTTTTTTTGTTTTGTTTTGTTTTGTTTTTAATTTAAGATCATCCAGGCTTTTGGGAAGATAAAACACTGAAAGGCAGGAGTAGAAGCTGGGAGTCAGATTAAGGGGCTTTAGCAATGGTGGCTTGGGCCAGCGTGACAGGAATGGAGGAGTTGAGAAGTAATTGAATTGGAGATAATTTGAAGATAGAGCTGACATGATTTGCTGAGAAACTGTAGGGATGTGACAGAAATAAAAGACTCAACAATGACTTTACATTCAGAACCTAAGCATCAGGAAGAACTGGTTGTCTTTGACTGCCATGAGGAAGATGTGGTTGAAACAGGTTCACAGGGAAAGATTGGGAGCTCTAAAGAGATAAAGAATAAACAGTCCAGTGGGCTCAACAGCTAATTGAATGACTACATCTATGCTACTGAATGGATTGATGTCAGCAGGAGGGAGATCTCGAGAGTGTTTTGAGGGCTTTGTGCATTGACCTGTCTTGTTATTAATGATTGAGGTCATTTGACCAGTGACACAACGCTAGGAATAAGATGAAATGTTGTATGAAAAGAGTCCAAAGAGGATCTTGACAAATCTAGGATAGATTGAACCATGCAAGATGAAGTTAATCTAAGTCTTGTAAATTTGAACTATCTAGCCAATATATCTATTTGAGGAATAGCATTGTGACGAACAAATAACATCTGTTCAAATATATGGCTCAAAATCCCAACCCACTGTTTATATAGCCATGTTCCTTTAATTAAGTCCAATTATATCCCTTATTACAAAATGGTAATACAGTAATGCCTTGCTCAAAGGATTATTGTGAAAATTAAATGAAATATAATGCACTTAGCATATCACATAGGGGATCTTCTTTTTATCCTTTATTTATTTATTTATTTAGAATTAAGTATTAGCCAAAATTAGAATTTGGAGTGAGTTTTTAAGAGCCTCTTGAAATAATATTAAGACTAGAGATTCCCTACGACCTCAAATATTACTTCACCAGGAACAGATTTTCTTGTCAGCAGCCCTCAACACCAACTGAAAATGTCAGTTCCACTTTTCTCATCTTCCTCAGTTTGCTTTCACTTCTTTAAGTCTTATTACTAACAAATTTCATGGTTTCTAGCATATCTAAGTCAATCTGTTACTCCATGTATTAAGAGAAGCTGATTAATGAAGTGCCCTTTAACACATGTAAGGACCACACTTAGTTAAGCTATTATAGCATTGCTCGTGTGGGTTTATAGGATTCAAAAAACTATCTTTTCCTTTCATTTTAGAGATGAAGTCATAATGATTTTTGGAAGCTATGCATTTAATTAAGAGATGTTTAGCTACAGCATATGCTCTATAAAATAAATTCTACAAACAATCTTAATGATGTCATCAGAACCATTTCTATGGTAATTATCTGAAAATGGCTCTAATTATAAATATCTTCTATAGCTATATCCAATCATTTCTTACATAATGCAATGTAAGAAAAATTCTATTTACTTGGCTAACAGCTAATCTAATCATAAAAATGGAATAAATTAATCCAAATAATAAAGGTGTGAAATACATTGAAAGAATAAAATAGACATAAAACAAATAGATACAGGTTTGTAGTTGTTTATAACTTAGAAACATTAATTACTAAGATGCATTCTTACACTAATATATGGGGTACACACACACAAACCCAGGGCACTTAACCACTGAGCAACACCCCCAGTCCTTTAAAACATTTTTATTTTTTTTAGATAGGGTCTCACTAAGTGGTTTAGGGCCTCGCTAAATTACTGAGGCTGACTTTGAACTCAAAATTCTCCTGCCTCAGCCTCCAGAGCTGCTGGGATTACAGGTGTGAGCCACTGCACTGGCTAGTAGATATGTTCTGTGGTTAAACAAAGATAACTATTAAAAACTGATACTGGGTGTGGTAGGGCACACCTGTAATCCCAGCCGTTTGGGAGATTGAGGCAGGAGGATCGTGAGTTCAAAGCCAGCCTCAACAATTTAGTGAGGCCCTAAGTAACTGACAGCCTGTCTCACAATAAAATATAGAAATAGCTGGGGATGTGGCTCAGTGGTTAAGTCCCACTGGGTTCATAACCTGGTACCAAAAAAACAACAACAACAACAACAACAACAACAAAAAACCCAAAACAAAAAATCCCTGATATAAGTTAAATGACCAACACAAGAATGATAAAAACTTTCTCTGGCATACATATATTCCTTGTTTTTAAAGCTATACACATACATTGTAGAGAAAATGCATTTCATACATATAAAACATAATAATTCCTATAACTACTACATTTTTGTGACTCACAGTGATTCAGATTTCCTCATGACCTAGTTCTCTATTAAGAATTGTTTAAATCAGAACACTGAGACCAAATCCTGTGCCGGTTCTATGTCAACTAAAATCAGTTTATGTAGATCGTTTTTTTTTTTTTTTATGTCAGATAGTCTGTCTTGCCTTGTCCCTCTCATTTAGATAGCTGCATAATTTATTTCAAGGGTTCAAACAAGAAAAACCAAAGGTTCTTCTTTTCTGGATCTTCCTTTTCACTTAAGTAAATTTTTCTCTTGGAGTCGTGTGATGCAGAGATAAGTAAGGATTCTGGAGCCCTACTGGTTGAATTGGAATCCCAGCACTGCTGCTGACTGTGTGGTATATGGCAGATTATATAATCCCTATGGCTCATTTTCCTCCTGAGGATGATAGTAGCAACATGTCTCATAGAGTTGTGAGAATAAAGTAGATACTAGTGCCTAGAATACAGAAGGCATATAATACATAATACATATAATAGTCATTATTATTGTACACCTTTCATTTTACTTAATAGTTATTAAAGAATGCATGTAGAAAGGTATTCTTTAAGTGTTCAGCTTATGAAATTTCATAAACTGAATAATCCTTTATAACCAGCATGTACATAATGAAACAAACTCAGGCCCCTTTTGAGTCACTACCCTCTCAAAGGGTAACCAGCCTCCTGATTTTTCTGATTAGTTTCATTAATGGCTATTTGTAGTTGATATTACAGCTATTAAAAAGGGATTTATTGTGGCAATATTTTGTTTTTTATTTAATAGCTAAGATAAATCTATTTGTTGATTAATCTTTTACATATAGCTATATTTTGTTTTCTAGGTTGAAAAAGCTTCTTGAACAAGAAAAGGCTTACCAAGCCCGCAAAGAAAAGGAAAATGCTAAGCGGCTCAATAAACTCAGAGATGAGCTTGTCAAACTCAAGTCCTTTGCACTCATGCTGGTGGATGAAAGACAAATGCACATTGAACAACTTGGCCTGCAAAGCCAGAAAGTACAGGATCTTACTCAGAAACTGAGGGAAGAAGAAGAAAAGCTTAAAGCCATTACTTCCAAATCCAAAGAAGACAGACAGAAACTGCTCAAGTTAGAAGTGGACTTTGAACACAAGGCTTCTAGGTTTTCTCAAGAGCATGAAGAGATGAATGCTAAATTGGCCAACCAAGAGTCTCACAACAGGCAACTTAGACTCAAACTGGTTGGCTTATCTCAAAGAATTGAGGAGCTAGAAGAGACCAATAAAAATCTTCAAAAGGCAGAGGAAGAACTTCAGGAATTAAGAGATAAAATTGCCAAAGGGGAATGTGGAAACTCCAGCCTCATGGCAGAAGTGGAAAATCTCCGAAAGCGTGTGCTGGAAATGGAGGGTAAAGATGAGGAAATCACAAAAACTGAATCCCAGTGCAGGGAACTGAGGAAGAAGCTGCAAGAGGAAGAGCACCATAGTAAGGAGCTCAAACTTGAAGTTGAGAAGTTACAGAAGAGAATGTCCGAACTGGAGAAACTAGAAGAAGCATTTAGCAAGAGTAAATCTGAATGCTCCCAGCTACACTTAAATCTGGAGAAAGAAAAGAATTTAACCAAAGACCTGCTAAATGAATTGGAGGTAGTCAAGAGTCGAGTTAAAGAACTTGAGTGTTCTGAGAGTAGACTGGAAAAGGCAGAATTAAGCCTCAAGGATGATCTCACAAAGCTAAAGTCATTTACAGTGATGCTGGTTGATGAAAGGAAAAATATGATGGAAAAAATAAAGCAAGAAGAGAGAAAAGTGGATGGACTCAACAAAAATTTTAAGGTGGAACAAGGCAAAGTTATGGATGTAACTGAAAAATTAATCGAAGAAAGTAAGAAGCTTTTAAAACTGAAATCTGAAATGGAGGAAAAGGTATACATTTTGACAAAGGAGAGAGATGAGTTGATAGGTAAACTGAAAAGTGAAGAAGAAAAATCATCTGAATTAAGCTGCAGCGTTGACTTATTAAAGAAGAGACTTGACGGTATGGAGGAAGTGGAAAGAGAAATAACAAGAGGAAGGTCTCGAAAAGGACCTGAGCTCACCTGCCCAGAAGATAATAAGATTAAGGAACTAACCCTTGAAATTGAGAGGCTGAAGAAGCGTCTCCAACAGTTGGAGGTGGTGGAAGGGGATTTGATGAAGACGGAGGACGAGTATGATCAGCTGGAGCAGAAATTCAGAACCGAGCAGGATAAAGCTAACTTCCTCTCTCAGCAGTTAGAGGAGATCAAGCACCAAATCGCCAAGAACAAAGCAATAGAGAAAGGGGAGGCTGTGAGCCAGGAAGCTGAGCTGAGACACCGATTTCGATTGGAAGAGGCTAAAAGTCGAGATTTAAAAGCCGAGGTACAAGCTCTCAAAGAGAAAATTCACGAGTTAATGAACAAAGAAGATCAGCTTTCTCAGCTCCAAGTAGATTATTCAGTCCTTCAACAAAGATTTTTGGAAGAAGAAAATAAGAACAAAAACATGGGGCAGGAGGTCCTTAACCTGACCAAAGAATTGGAGCTTTCTAAACGGTACAGCCGCGCTCTCAGACCCAGCGTGAACGGAAGAAGAATGGTGGATGTGCCGGTGACTTCCACTGGGGTGCAGACGGAGGCAGTGGGCAGCGAGGCAGCGGAGGAAGAAACGCCGGCTGTATTCATACGAAAATCCTTCCAAGAAGAAAATCACATCATGAGCAATCTTCGACAGGTGGGACTGAAAAAGCCCATGGAACGATCCTCTGTCCTAGACAGGTATCCTCCAGCAGCAAATGAGCTCACTATGAGAAAGTCTTGGATTCCATGGATGAGAAAAAGGGAAAACGGCCCGTCAATCACGCAGGAGAAAGGGCCTCGAACAAATTCCAGTCCAGGGCACCCGGGAGAGCTAGTTCTTTCACCAAAGCAGGGCCAGCCCTTGCATATCCGAGTGACACCAGACCATGAGAACAGTACTGCAACTTTGGAGATAACCAGCCCTACATCTGAAGAATTTTTTTCTAGTACCACCGTCATTCCTACCTTAGGGAATCAGAAACCAAGGATAACCATTATTCCATCACCAAATGTTATGTCTCAAAAAACAAAAAGTGCAGAACCTACTCTTGGCCCAGAACGAGCCATGTCTCCAGTCACAATTACTACGTTTTCAAGAGAGAAAGCCCCAGAAAGTGGAAGAGGCACGTTTGCAGACAGGCCCACGTCCCCCATTCAGATAATGACGGTGTCTACTTCTGCAGCGCCAGCCGAAATTGCAGTTTCTCCAGAATCCCAGGAAATGCCAGTGGGAAGGACTATCCTCAAAGTCACCCCCGAAAAACAGACTGTTCCAACTCCAGTACGAAAATACAATTCCAATGCCAATATCATAACCACGGAAGATAATAAAATTCACATTCACTTAGGTTCCCAGTTTAAACGATCCCCTGGGACTTCAGCTGAAGCAGCTAGTCCAGTTATTACTGTCCGGCCAGTCAATGTGACAGCTGAAAAGGAGGTTTCCACTGGCACTGTCCTTCGCTCTCCCAGGAACCATCTCTCTTCACGATCTGGTGCGAGCAAAGTGACGAGCACCATCACCATAACACCAGTCACAACTTCATCCACTCGAGGAACCCAGTCAGTGGTGAGTATAAGAGGTTCCAAAGCGCAGGCCAGAGGAGGATGGAGATGCAAGGGGTGAGACTAACTTAGCATCCACAATAAATCAAAGCCATGTACCTCCCCCTCCATTAGAACCCACTCGCTGATGTTTCCTACAGCACCATCTATACTGATAGATGAAAATTAAGTAATCTAATATTTTGATAAATCAGACCAATTTTGAAGGAAAATTTCATTTATTCATGTAAATTATGGAGATACTTCAAAATACTTGCAAAGATGGTCTCTTTGAAATGGCAGCACAGGCTAATCCTAAGGTTGAAAATTTGATTTTTATGTTTAAAATACTTTTTTAAACGACGACAGGAAGAAATAGCCAATATTCAGGAAGAATTAAAATTGTTCCTATATTTCTAAAACCTAAAATATACTATATGTGATTATGTATGGTCATAGTCATGCTTTATTCCCAAATTAAGAGTAAAAGATTTTGATATGAAAAACTTTTTTAAAAGGAAAAAAGAAGTGATTTTATATGATTAAGAACAATCTTTTATTTAATTGTATCTTGCAGAGAGCAGGCACTTCATAAATACTTATTCAATAACTAGCAGGAATGATTATTTTAAAAAAATGTCCAAAGTGCAAACACTAGGGCTTAAAAAAAAAGTTATATTTTTCAAAATACTTCCAGTGATAGTCTTCATTTATTGGTGACAAGATTCTTATAGAAGACCATGTACTATTTAGATATTAATTTAAGCTAACAAACTAGAAATTATGATCTCTAGGCTCTGAATTTTGAACAAATTATAGCATATATTGAACTCTCTTAAAGACATGAAAGGCATGATTTAAATACAGAAACTTTGGCTTATTTCCCTACTTGCTTAATATAATTTACATTAATTCTCTATGCCAAAATTCAGACTCAAGATAGACTTCAAAGTGTAAATTACTAATTGCTTTGCCAGTAAAACTTTTTGTTATTGGCTCTACAGGAGCCAAATAGCATTCAAAATTGTTCACCCTTCTCAAATGATTCAGGACTGCTTTTTAGGCAACACAGAGCATAGCTTGGTTATATAGGGTCTTGCTTCTTTCTTCTGCATTTTATAAAAACATGTGGAAATATAAATTATTGTAATTTAGAGTAGATTTTCTGTTGTAACATCTTTTTTTAATTTTTATTTTTTTTAGTTGTAGATGGACACAATAGCTTTATTTTATTTATTTATTTTTATGTGGTGCTGAGGATCGAACCCAGTGCCTCACGCATGTGAGGCAAGCGCTCTACCACTGAGCCACAATCCCAGCCCCTCTGTTGTAACATCTTATTCCCATTTTGAGGATCCTATCAGGATAGCTTTACCCTCTGTAGCAACATTTTGGACCACCTATTAAACCCAATACACAAACAGGTTTTAAAACAATTAAGATTTCTATTTTAGGTAAACCAGATCCCATTAAATCAAGGACAACAAAAGGTTTAGGACAACCCTCTTAGAACATGATCAGGCTAGTTCATGTGTGCACTTGCTCATTTCACATTTGCTGAGTGTCAGCTACGCTTTGGCCATGGTGTTAGGTGTTGGCATGAGAAGAGAACTTTAGACGGTCTTGACTGAGTGAGAGAGGCAAGATTGAAACCTACTTAGTGTTTCTGATACAGGTATACCCAAAGGACTCACCAGAGAAGTCTTCACAGATGAGATGGGATTTTCAAGAAGGAAAAGAGAAGGAATATGAAGGCCAAACAGTATGTGCCAAAGGCATGATGATGTGAAACAGCTTGGCATTTTGGGGAAATAGTGTGCATCCCACTGCGCTTTAGCAGCTGGGAGCATGGAGAAAATTCAGGTGCAGAAAATGGAGAAGTACACTTGAGTCAGATATTGAAGGCAGGAACATGTTTTATGCAATTGATATTTAATCTCATGGAGTGGCAAAGGGTAGCCATTGAAAGGGTAATGATCATTAAAAACATCACATTATTTTTGTTTGAGAAAGACTTGTCTAGAAAACTAAAGGATAAATTTGAGGGGATGGCTGCTAAAGACAATGCTACTGCAATTCTCTAGGCAAGAGATGACTTGAACTATGGTAGTGAAAATGAGGACAGATATACTGAAGATAGAATTGAAAAGATTTCATGACAAATTGAGTATACAGGGTGGCTCTGGGGTTTCTGGTTTGGTTGTCTGGATGTCTTGGATGAGAAGCATAGGGAAACTAACTCTTTGAAGAAGAGGATAAGCAATGTTTGAGACATGTTATTTTTAGATGCCTGGGGGATGCTGTAAATTTCCAGTAAGTAGCTGGAAGTACAGATCTTCATTTCAAGAGAGAATTGAAGGCTTAGGTTCTGGTGCTTGGATACACTGGGTCAAACTAAGGGGATTCTCAGGGTGAATGCAAAATACTTAGAAAGGGCTGAGAATAGGACATGATGACACTCACATTTAGAAGGCAGATGAGGTAGAACAAGGAACCAGCAAATCGAAAAGCAGTCATCAGAGACAGGAGGTTGACTGATGAGACTCACATAAGAAATCTAAACAAGAGAGTGTTAGGATTTTAAGGTCAGCAGTGATAATGTAAAATGAGAGGCACCTGAGGTCATCAGGAGTGAAAGGAGAGCTGCTTCATCTGAAATGGAGGGAAGAAGGGAGAGTGGAGATACTTTGTGGGACAGTAGGAGTAAAGTTGCCTGAGTTTATACCTGTTGGCGCATATTTTCCCCATGAAATGGAGATAGGGTAGTGCTTGAGAAGAATATTCAACATATACGTTTTAAGAGAGGAAAAAGGGAGGTAACCAGAGCAAAATAGATACCAACTTCACGTTTCTTAAACTCCTTTTTTTCTGGGGAAGTGTCATCTGTGGGTGTTCCTGTGTGTCAAGAGTCCTGTGATGTTCATATTGATAGCATGTTCAGGGGAAACTCAAGCACATCTCCTTTCTCTGTTTTCTCTTACAGTCAGGACAAGATGGGTCATCTCAGCGGCCTACACCCACCCGCATTCCTATGTCAAAAGGTATGAAAGCAGGAAAGCCAGTAGTGGCAGCCACAGGAGCAGGAAATCTGACCAAATTCGAGCCTCGAGCTGAGACTCAGTCTATGAAAATAGAGCTGAAGAAATCTGCAGCCAGCAGCGCTACCTCTCTTGGAGGGGGGAAGGGCTGAGGGCAGTGGCTAAGGGGGTATGTTGTGCAAATGCTACTGCTGCCGTGAAAACGAGCCTTCATCTGTTTGTGCCAACTCTTTACATGTACTAATTTAAGTTTTAAATATCTTGTTTATAAAATAACCAACTAATAGCCATGTTTCTTTCCTATTTTGTGCATTTGTTTTGATGCTTGGGGAACAGAAGTAATTACCCAAATTGCTGTTTGCTGTGTGGTTTGTTGAGGATATTGGGCTATGGCAGAGCCTGGCTTCTCCATCTTGCTTCTAGCAAGTAGATCTATCAATTAGCCCATCAGTTAAACCCTCAGCTTGTTCATCAGTAAAATTTGGGTGCTGCACCACATGTTCTTGAAGGCTGACTCCTATAATTTCTATTTGTAAGCCAAATTTAATAGACCTTGTTCTATGGTAATTTTTTTTTTTAGTTTTTAAAAGCTTTACCCTAAAATAGGACACAGATTAATAATTGTCACTTGCCTTTATCAAATACTGAATTTGTGTGCTGGAAAAAGAATCTCATAGTTATCACAGGGCTTGAACCTTTAAAAATTTGCAGAAACAAAGCTTCTAAAATAATTTCAGCAAAGAATTTGAATGTGAAATAAAATGGAAATGAACCATGGAACCCTAAAAACAGAGTTTGACTTATTTGTGTGTGTTTGTGTATATTGCAGAAGTTTCGGCTACCTCCAAAAGATTCTCAGAATGTCATCAAGAGTAATTTTAGAAATATTAATGTCAGACTTGTGCTCCATTCAAGTGTTTAACTGATTTAAATTGTGGAGCAGTTTGAAGAGAGCTGCCAAATGGCCATTTATAGCTCAACAGAAATTGTGATGGATAGAAAATAGCAGAAAGTAAATTTGGATACATTAATGCCAAGAAAAAAATAATGACATCATCCATAGCTTAACTGAGTCCAAATATTTTCCTCAGTTAAGTGTGGACTTTACTTGCAAATGCAGAAACAGTTCATGATTTGTGTGTGCATGTGGTGTGGAGAAATACATTATTATTTCTGTCAGTTTTTCTCATGTTTGAATCATTTTCTCTAATATTAAGCATGTTTTAATAAGCATGAAACAGACTGTGAATGCAAATTCCAACTGTAATTGTTTAACCATGTTAAAGTGGACATTGTGCTTCGTAGTCACATAACCACAAATGAGCTTAAGGCTAGTAACCCACAGCCTGGCACACTAAGGTCTCATGTAGACCGTAGCTTTGCCAAAAGTTTGGAATCAAGTAGGTCAACTCTATAGAAATACAATAACTACAAAATTACAAATATTTGTTATTACATTTCTGAATTGTTAGGATTTCAAAATTATATGAATAGCACCTGCTTTTGATATTTGGGAAAAAGAAGATTTAAAAAAAAGATGTATTATTAGTTTTTAGTCCATGAACAAACATATTTCATGATAAACTTCTCTTCGCATTCTTCTCTTCACCAGATTTTCTATGCTTTGCAAAACTTGGACTTGAATTGTTTGTAGTAGTGGTAGATGTAGATGCTTCATTGTATTCACAGGCTCTTTACATATATTTGTTTCTTACTATTCATCAGTTCTCAGAATATGTATTAAAAATGTTGAGCAACCATGTTAAAGACATGCCACAATAATGGGATTAAAAAGTCAAAGGGGCGGGGGTGGGGTGGGGAGAGAAACTGAGAAAATAAACACTTTAAGAAATATGATTTTGGTTTGGGATGTAGCTCAGAGGTAGAGTGCATGCTTAGTATGCATGAGGCTCTGGTTCAATACCTGGCACTAAAAAAAAAAAAGAAATATGATTTTGGACATGATAAGTTTAAATAGGAGAACTTGCCATTTAGAATACTGACTTGCATTTGTTAAGGGAATTTTTTCCTCTTTAATAAAGCAAATATTCATCCCTATTATATGCCTAGACAACCAACCCTTTCAAAAACAAGGACATTTGCTGCTTTTATTAATGCCTACCTGGTATTTGTGAAGTGTTTAGTATTCCTGTACTGTGACATACCGTTTGAGCAAATGGAGGTGTCAAAAGAACCAAATACTGCAGTCCTTTAGACTCTACCTGCCATTCTTCAGTGACTTATCATAATCTTAATGTTACTTGCTGATGTCTTTGCTTTTACCTGCTCATATCATACTTATGTCATTTCCTCCCAAAGTTCATACCATCAGCTGGGAAAGTGCTCCAAAGGGCTTAACAGTATTTATACATCTAGTGTTTATACATCTAGATCTTGGCATAGAGCCACCTACAAAGTACAACTTTTAAGAAAGCTTGGCAGAACAATACATAGTCACTTTCAGAAATGATAAAGAGCAACTGCCATGGCAGTTTTTCTTTATAATTTTAGAACCAACTCTACATTAGATAGCTTTGTTTTAAACCATATGTTAAAAATGAAATCCACTGAGAATAGGAGGTGGATGATTAAATGCACTCCAAATCTAGCTTCCATTTGTGAATATGTTCTTAAAATGAGGTTTAATGGGCTTTTGTTGGAGTGAGTGTGATGACAAGTTTCAATTATTTTCTCTGTTCTGAAACATATTGTATAGTAAAATAAAAGGGGTCTCATCATGGCTGAAGTGGATAGCTCCAGCTCAGATCCCACCTTGAAAAATCTCCAGGGGTTGAGAGGCTGGGTGGGAGGTATGTCTCATTTCCATAGATTTCAATGTGATTGTGCCTCCTAGGGACATGCAGGGAATAATCAATCATAGCTACAGAGGAGAACTTGGTCCTCCTTGCCTCAAATCATTTAACATATTTTAACTATTTCAGCACATGATGGTGGTTACCTCACATACATGGTCCCAAAAATGTTCTCATATGACCTATAACCATAAGAATGTTTATTGTGTTTTGAACAATGTGAGCTTCATATTAAGGTCATTTGTTTCAATAGGGTTATTCAGTTTCTCTTGGCATTCTCATTAATTTGCAGGGAGGACTGGTTGATGGGTGGCAACTGGGCTCTTCCTAGGGATTTTAGTGTATGCATTAAGATCTCTTATTCAAATGTATTCAAGTAAATGAATAGTTTTGATTTATAATGTGAGGAAAGTATAAGTTCAGTGAAATTAAAACATGTCCAAGAATATAAAGTGACTTGAATTTCTTACTCCCTCATAGATTCAGAATACTGGGGAAGGAATGAGACTTTATTGATTGGAATATAGATAAGAGCACATGTAGGATGGGATGTAGCTCAGTTGTAGAGCACTTGCATAACATGCACAAGTCCATCCCCAGAACTATGGAAAATAAGGAGGAGAGAAACAGGAAGAGGAAAAGGAAGGAGGAGAAGGAGGAAGAGGAAGAAGGAGAAGAAGAAGAAATGTGTGTCAGAGGCTAAAGGGTGGTTGGGGGCAGAGAGAGAATGGGGTAAGGAGGAGAAGGGTATAGAGAGAATTTCCCAGTGAATAGAAATGAATAAGTCCAAAATTTTCCCAGCAAAAATAAAGTTTAGTGTTTCTCTTTGACCTCCTCCTCTAAGGTCTAATCACTGATTCTCTCTTTGCTCTGTGCTGTTGCAGCTTCTCCTCTTCACCTGCTATTTCCACACAGGATATGAACATGCTCTGGCACCTTCCATTTGAGAAAAATTTTTCCTTCAGCTGGTGCAGTCCTATATAGCTGCTGCACTATCTCCTTTCACAGCCAGCTAAACTATTGACACTCAGCGTTTTCTGCCTCCTTTCACACTTTGCACTTATTCTCTAATAACTTTATTTTTCTTAAAGGGATTCATATATGTAGTTAAAATATCAGCCAGTGGAAAAAGACAATGGAAGTAGACATTCCTTACCTCTTCTCCCTGACATTCTAAGTTTTTTCCCTGGAGGAAACCATTGCCAATTCTCAGCTGTTTCTTTCTTTCTTTTTTTTTTTAATATTTATTTTTTTAGTTGTAGGTGGACAGAATATCTTTATTTTTATTTTTATGTGGTGCTGAGGATCGAACCCAGTGCCTTACGCGTGCTAGGCGAGCACGCTACCACTGAGCCATAACCCCAGCCCCCTCAGCTGTTTCTTCTGACATTTATGTTCATATTCCTAAATAATGTGCTTGGGCTCTTTTTACTTCTAGGTTTTAGATATCTCTTGTCTTACCATCACCATGTTGAAGGTGCAAGATTAAACCTCTCACTTGTCCCCTTTTTTAACTCTTAACCATCCTCCCAAACATGATTACTTATTTTTGATACATCAGCAGCCAGCACTTATATGTTTACATATTTATGTGTGTACAGTGTTAATTAACACTGTACACACATAAATATGTACACATATTAAGTTAAATATTCTTCCTTGCCAAACCAAGTAATATACTATGGGTATGCTGTCTTTCTCCTCACACTTTTCCCTCTTCAAAAGAACTGCTTTTTCATCTGCTTTGTTTTCTATACATCTATCCTTATTTTTTCCAAATGCTCCATTAGATCTGCCAAACACCCATCAGTAATTTTTCCAAACACTTAGGCACATCAGCTTCACATTTTCCCCTGGAGACCTTCCTAGAGCAGCCCTTGGCTACTGCCTCAGTTTGGGCTGGTTGTCCTCTAAGCCTGCTGCACAGCTGCTGTTCTGTTGCATCAATCTTGATTCAAGATTCCCTGATTCCTTATCTTCTGCTTCTTTCATCTATGTACCTGTCTGTCTGTCTGTTTTGAAGTGCACCTTCCTATAGTTTCTATATATAGAAAAAAAAAAAAATCCTTCAGTGAACTCTCTGGAGCAGGCTCCATGCATTCTGGGAATAGGTTAGGAGAGGAGAGATGAGAATCTCCATCATGTAAACTTTTCACTCCCCTGCTTTTGTTTTGTGCTGCCCATTCCTGTGTCAAGACTTAGAATTTCTTAGGTTAGTTTTCCTACAAAATGATCCTCTGGTCTTGGTAACAATGATTTAAGGCTGTGTTCTTCTCTTTTCATGATCAAGCCATCTAATCTCTTTTGGGTTTCTTTTTACCTGAGTGCTCTTCCTTAGTCTCCCTTCCTGATTCTTCATTTTATATATACATGTTAAGGATAGATGTTCCCCATATCTCTATCAAAAGCTGTTTTCCTACTGTGTGTGCTTGCTCTTGTTATTTTATATGTGCCTATGGCTTCAGTTATCACCCGTATGTTCATAACTCCCAAACCTCTATCTCCATCCAACTATGTATCCAACTTTGTATTGTCTATCACCAATTCTGCTTGTCTAATAACCATTCTCAGCACCTCTTTTTCCGCTCTCCAGGACATTTTCTTCTTTTATTATTCTCCAGCTTAGCAGCAGTAAAATAACCCACCCTGTCACCAGAGCTAGGAACCCATTAGCCACCTAGACTCCTTCTCCTTCAGCTCTCAAGTAGACTCATTCAGGAAATCCTGTTGACCTGAAACCCCCTAACTTCTCTAGCAGCCAAACCTACCTCTCCACTTCTACCAACACTGCCTAGATTGAGATTTTAATGACTTCTTATTAGCATTACTCTGATACTCCTAAATGGTCTCATAATCTCCATTCTCAGACTTTTGGATTCATTTTTCATTCCAATTTCCAAGTTGATCATATGGCTTCTCTAATCTACCCTCTAAAGGTTTCTCATTACATACAGAATACAATGCCAACTTCTTAGTTGGCACTGTAAGTTTCTCATGGCTGGACTCTCTAGCTCCCCACTCCTCTTTTTTTTTTTTTTTTTTTAATTTTCTTTAGTTGTATGTGGACTCAGTGCCTTTATTTGTTTTTATGTGGTGCTAGGATCAAAACCAGTGCCTCACACATGGTAGGCAAGTGCTCTACCACTGAGCTACAACTGCAGCCCCTTGCTCCCCACTCTTTTAAGCACCTTTCCCTTTCCCTTGGCTGGACCCCTGCACTCAAGGATTATGGAACTGTTCAATTTGTTTCACCTCCTAGCGTTGGCCTTCTATTTTTCTTTCTAGTGAGATAAACTATTATTCTAGAATCTTTCCTAGGGTTTAAAGGAATGCTGTGAAAACTTTGCATTGATGGTAGAAAAACCAAACTAGCAGCTGAAGGATGGCAGGAAATGGTGCAAGTAAGGTGTTCCTAATTCCTGCCTTTGTCTATAATGCAGACCTGTGAAAATGTCATGGGAGGAACTAACAAATTAAGCATGAGAACATGGGGGCAAAGGGAAGCTGGAATTAGAGGAAATCCTAGTACTTCTTTTCTGGAAGGTGTGAGTTTCATCTGTTTTCCTCCAAAGACACAATGGCAGGTCAACAATCCCGAGCTGGGGAGTTCTTGCCTCTGAAGCCACTGCACACATGAAGAACAAAGGGAGCCCTATTACTTTTTTCATAATTCATGTAAGTATGGTCCCTAATTCATGTAAGGTCCCTATTTTGTATTTTTTATTTAGTTAAGTGTAAACATACTTACATGAATTATGAATGGCCCTTCCTTACCCTTTCTAACTTTCCTAGACCTCGAAGGACACTTCCTGAAAGAAAGGTTCAGAGTTGGTCATGCTTTTCTTGAAGGGCCCCCCAAAATAGGACAGAGAGGGTCTTATTTTAAAGGACCAAACAGTACCACCAACAAACAGGATTTAGATTTAGGATGGATATCAAGGTGAATATTGAGAAAGGGATGATTGCTCAACAGAGTAGATACCTGAGGGGGCTGAAAATGTTAGAATGAATACCAGGAGACTGGAGCAATGCTCTCTCCTGTCAGCAAAAGGCAAATCACCTTACCTTGGCTTATGGTTTAGCATTGAGCTATAATCTTTTATGATTCTGGCATTCCTCCTTAGTCATAAGGAGGAATGTGATATGCTTCTCCATTGTTTAGCAAGCAGCTTACAAGATCCTGCAACAGTTTTCCTAAGAACTAAAGAGTAATTGCTTCTCTGGTAAAAGTACTTTTAGTCACTACTTGTGCTAATGTTATGTGTATGTCATGGGCAGAACTGCAAAGTCAGGGCTCTTTGAAGCTGAACCAGACCTTAGAGATCAAGAGGATACTTATCAATTATTCAAGAACAACAGAACACCTCCCCGCAAAAAAATAAAAATTAAAAAAGGGGAAGAAAAATCTTGAGGCTTAGAGATATCAAACCATCTTATTAATGATGAATCCAGGATCAAAATCATTTCTAAATTTTAAAGATAGACTTAAAACATTTAGCATCTGTGTCCAAAAGAAGTAGAACCTGAGCATGCTTGGTGCAAATATTTATCTATTTGTTCACTATTTACCCCTCACCCCCTTTAAATTGAACCCAGGGGTGCTTAACCACTGAGCCACATCCCCAGACCTTTTAATTTTTTTAAATTTTGAGACAGGGGCTTGCTAGGTTGCTTAGGGCCTTGCGAAGTTGCTGAGGCTGACTTTGAACTTGCCATCCTCCTGCCTCAGCTTCCTAAGCAGCTAGGATTACAGGTGTGTGCCACCATGCCTGGCTCCCCCATCACCTTTTTACCCGCCGGTGATTAAACCCTGGGGGCTCTATATCCCCAGCACTTTTTATTTTATTTATTTATTTATTTATTTATTTATTTATTTATTTATTTATTTATTACCAGGGATTGAACTCAGGGGCATTTGACCACTGAACCACACCCCCAGCCCTATTTTTTATTTTTAAAAAAATATTTTTAGTTGCAGTTTGGCACAGTATGTTTATTTTATTTATTTATTTATTTAATGTGGTGCTGAGAATCAAACCCAGTGCCTCACACATGCTAGGCAAGTGCTCTGCTACTGAGCCACATCCCCAGGTCCCTATTTTGTATTTTTTATTTAGAGACAGGATCTCACTGAATTGTTCAATGCCTCACTTTTTGCTGAGGCTGGCTTTGAACTCGCAATCCTCCTGTCTTACCCTCCTGAGCTGCTGGGATTACAGGCGTGTGCCACTGTGCCCGGCTCTTATTTTTGAGACAAGGTTTTTGTTAACTTGCAGTCCTAACTAGGATTATAGGCATGTGCCACTACACCTAATTCTACTATTTAGTTTTTATTTATAATGTTATACATGCGAGAATGAATTCAAACTTGCTTTTATCGAGCAAATAGAATTCTACACTGAAGATAAAAAATTAGCTTGCCTGAAAAAGAAGTTATTAGTCATAACTGTGATTACTGATAACTCCTGTAACCTGGGGAGGTAATGGGATGATTTGGACTAAGGATGGAGTGGGAAATTTTTTGGAAGGAAGCAAATAAAACTATTAGGTGGTGGAGAGACCCCCAAGAGAGTTTATATCATCTGGTTCAAGTTTTCTGGAGCAAATGACAGAACTGATTGTCGGAAGTGTTTTTAATTAGCTAAACTGAATCCAAAAGAAGGAACACAAGTCCAAGTCAACCGAGGAAGTTTATTGAACTTCCTATTTAAAACAGATGTTTTATCAGAACTGATTAATTTCTGAATGTGATAATAAAAGGACTGAATCCTGAAGGAGTTTATGAAAATGAGATACTTAAAAACAAACAATATATCTAGGTATTCCTGCTTCTAAATGGTATATAGAATGTAGGACATTTTTTACAGGTGGGTAAATTGCTTAGGAAAGCAAGTTCAAAGCTGAGGTTTGGTAGCGGGCAGAAAGGAAGAACACATCCCTAAGCTGATTTAGTGTTCTCCAGGCAGAGCCCTGGTAGGTCAGGAGCCATGGAACATGGGAAGCAGGTGATAAGCCAGCAAAATTAATGTAACATACAAGAGGAAATGTTTTCTGTAACTTGTTGTGCATTTTCCTATGAATGAAGCAAGTCCTCCTGTACTGATGCAGTCGTGCTATAAGTTGAGCTTCTGCTGTTTTGTCTTTGGTGTATGATCTTAGAGCTTTGCTATTAAAGTGATGGCATCTAATTTACTAGAATAGACCTTTAAAATTCAGAGCTCAAGTGTTTCCTTGCAGAAAGTTTGGCAGAGTAAAAACATATGCACTGCTTGAGAAGGAGTTATTGACTTTCCAGGCAGTACATCTTTCCCACTCCATAGCCAAGGAGCTCTCCTGGGAAGAAACAGAATTTTAATTTGTTGTGAGGCTGCCCCACTCTAGCACTCAAGAGATATTCTCCCCAAATTCTGGCCGAGGCACAGTTCAAGTCATGTGGTTTGCCAGCGTTTTTGAGATACCACCCACAGACAGCAAATACTAAGGTCAGAAATCAAGTGCAATTATGAATTGACAATAAGTTGAACTTCCTTTGCATGGAACTTATCTAATAGCTAGTGTAATGAAGAATGAATTAATAAGCCACTTCACTTCATAATAACAAAAATGTATTTAAATGTGTTACCTGCATTTTCTTAAGGAAAAAAATCAATATAACATTAAAAAGAAACATACAGGGGAAAATGTCTAATAAGTGCATTTTGGATAATTGTTAATGTTAATTGTAACATACAAATCTAATGTTCCTCATATGCATATGCTGATTAATATTTAGGGATTTACCCTCCTTCCAATTAGAAAAAAAAGGAAATTATGTTAATAAAGGTCTGTATGGGGCCCAAAGCATGTTATTTTGAGTTTGCTGATAGAGGTGATAATTTGATCTTCAGCTTCAATGTGATGATATATGCTCTACAAATTACTAGTGTCAGAAAAATATATCTATAAAAACAGATAATTATTACAGAATTATACTTGACTGTACTGATGTCACTTTAGAGGCCCCATATAACTTATACTTTATTCTTATTCTGGGATAAAATGAAGACAGAGTAGGAGACGGAATTAAATTTTCTGAGTTTGTAACTTCAGTAAAACGTAAACATTATTTTACTGTACTAAGTTATAAAAAAAGATGACTTTGGAATTCTGCTCCTCCTTTTTTACAGAAATATAATGGCATCAATCTTCAAACCATTAGATTTTTTTTTTCTTGGCAACTGTGAACTCCTTATGTATCAGAGAGTTTTGCTCTGTAATGAGTTACTTCAAAATTTAATGATGTAAAACATTTCTCAGTTTTGTATACTGGATGACTGATTCTTATTTAAGTTCACCTGAGACGTGGAGAAAGCACAAATAATAAACAACTATAGATTTAACAAAATCTCTTTAATACATTTTAATAATGACTGTCATATAGATCTTGTCTCACTGTCTCTATAAATGATACAATATATCTTCAAGTATATAAAACAAGAAAATTTAGGCATAATTGTATTTTTTAATAGTTTATTTACATAAATATCAAAAGATTTTATCATTAAAGCAGAATTTATATATAATCATGTATTTGGCATTATCAAATGTTTCTGAGACATTTCTCTCTATATTTATATATAGATGTATGTGTGCATTTCCAATTTATTAATTTGAAATAATAATGAAATGTAATGGTAGAGCTCAAATAATATTTCTTCTACAAATGAACCCTTTGCCATATGTATTTTCACCAAATGTTAATAATAAGTAGTTACTGTTATTATGAAGATTTGAAAATGCTAGGATGAAGAGAAAGCACCTCTAGGAATTAAGAGGCTTGCACATTCAACAAGAAAGAAGGGATAGTAGTAGTACAGAATGCTAACCCTGCAAGAGACATTAGAGATGATATCTAGTACTCTCATTTTGTATCAAGAAAACAAAGGCACAAGCACTGAATTACATCTATAATAAGAACAATTCTGGATTTCACTTTTAAATTTGCTCCTGTGCTTTCTTAAGGGAGGGAAAAGGAGAAAATACTTTAATTCTATAAGGGGGATTTGAGATCCAGGCTTTTTCATTCTTTGAAATTGTTAAAACATAAGAATTTAGTGAGAAACAACATTTGAATCTTAGACTGATTTTTAATTACATAATATTTTAATTGGTGCTTTATTTATTGTTTTGTCTGAAGATTTTGACACATTTTTAGGCATTTAAAGAAGTTGAAGTCAGAATAATTTTTTCAATGTAAAAAAATAAGATGATTTTTAAGGGTTTCTGGTATGGTGACAAATAGTATTATTTGTCTTAAAATCTTTACAAAACCTTCACAGCTTCTTTGACTTTGCTTTTGTCTGTTCTATCTTAAATTCAAGCTGAAAGGCTGAGGAAAGGAATGGAAATATCTCCACCTAGTGGCTTCCCAGAGGCAAAGTTAACAAATCCAAACAAAACATTCTTTTCCATGGAAGATTACCCACTGTGCATGATTAGCGTGAAACACAGGTTTTTGGTGTAATGAGATTTTAATTATTGGTTACTCAGATATTAACTACAGAAGAATAAAATGTAGTCTGGGGTGTGGCTCAGTGGTAGAGCTCCTGCCTACCTATGTGAGGCACTGGGTTCAATTTTCAGCACTGCATATAAATAAATGTCTATTGACAACTGAAAAAAAAGCAAAAACAAAAACAAACAGACAATGTAAATAGTAGACATTTGAAGTTAAAGTGAAAATAATAGGGGTAAATTTCTTCATGCTTTTGATAAACTCATTAAAAAGTTTTTGCACGTACAACATTGCTGTATGTTGGCATGGAGGTAGTACAATTTTCAGGTGGAGAAATTATCTGAGGCTTATTTTCTTTCTGCTACTCTATATAATCTCAGTGATGATAGGACTGTTTTATATTTTTCACCAATGTAGTTCCATGCCTAACATAGTGTAGAGCTGTAGTTCTTAAGTGGTTGAATAAAAGTGATGATGATACATGTTCAGGAAGGCATAAAAGTTAGTATAAAAGCAAAAACAAATAAATATAAATGTTAAATGTCCATAATGGGGCTGGACTGTTCTAATTATGACCTCAATATCTTACTTTTGAAGAATGAATTTATATTTAAAAACATATAGTTATGCAAAAAGAAGCAGAGACAGAAGTTGAGTCATTTGTGACTTCTTAGGAAAAGATAATGGATATCTCCTTATTAAAACTCCAGCACACATACATAACAAAAGAAAATTAAAGGGGTATGAATATCATTCAGAATAGACAGTTTGGCCAGAACAGTCTATTTTCCCATTATGAGACTTGTATAAAGTAACTACTATATAGACTTGTGTTCAGTCTATTCCTTGGTTAATACTGATCTAATATTGTTAAAATTTTAGTTGTGGTTTCTAAAGGGTTTTTGGAGGTAAAGCACATACATCAATATAAAGAAGTTACCCAAGAGTAACAGGGCATGCTATTGAGCTCATGTACCTGTTTTTGTTTGTTTTGTTGTTTAACATTTATGGTTCTTTAGTGAAATGATGTGGTATTGTTCCTTTCATAAACTACCAATTTGGGTTTCAGTGTAATTGAAAATCCTGTATTTTTCTTTTCTTTATAGAAAGCATCATCATTCACCAGTTGCGTATGAACTCCAGATGAGATGGTAAACCAAGCCATACTGGGTGTATGCACTTCCTCTGAATCCCTGTTGAATGGATAATATTTCTGCAGCTCTCTGTCATTACTAAGGTCCTCCATGCTACTGATCAGAACTGGAAATATCTTATTACTTCCAGTGATTTTTTTTTTTGAGGATATAATGGAAAAGCTAAAAACAGCCTTGCTGAATATATGAAAATATATACTAAGAGCAAATGTGTCTTTGTGCCACAAGTAATTTCCTTTTGTGAAGCTTTCAGGTCCATGGGCACATACTATGTAATTTATTTTTATAATACATTTTGTAACATGATTTTTTTTCCCTGAAGTGTTTCTTTTTTCATAGTCTATGGCACATATATCTGTAGAATATACTGTTAGTTCTTTAAAGTATTGGTATTGTTACATTCAAATGGTAACCTATAATTATTTTCTTTTTATCAATTGGTATTTCTGAAGAAAGCACACCACTGTATTTCCTAAGGTAAATTTAAGAGGTAAAACTTAGAAATAGGATATTCTAAGAAGTTTGACTGTTCTTGTACAATGCTATATAGTTCTAATCATAGTTCAATACTCACAAATAATACTCTGACTCAGGAGTTTAATTTTAAGAAAGTTGCTCTTCCTGGTGCTCTGTGCCAAAAACCCAAGATGAATTGATTTTCATATATAATAAATTAATATAAAGAGATACCGGTTTAACTGTAAATGAAAACAGGAACAGATTTGAGTGACCATTCAATTATATTTCTATTTGCATTATTTACTTACATGTAGAAGAAACGATAAGGACTGTGACATCAAAATATTTCTCACATTCTACTTCAACAAAAGCTTACAAATAAAAACTGACCAATATAATGTCAGCACCTTTTTAAAATTAGAGAAATCCACTAACATTTCCCCCGATTTTGATAGATTTTCATAACCACATGTAGGAGCAAAATATTCCTTTAAGATAAAAAGCACAACATGTATTAATCTCAACATCAAAGCTGCTGTTGAATTTAGATTTATATGAAAATGTGCATCTAAAATCTACTTGAAACTCTAGTTATCAGTTTTTTTAAAAAACTTGTTTTTTAAAAAACACTTTGCTAATGTGGATATTTTCAATAAGGTCTTTAAAGATAGCTTTAAAGATATATTGAGTTGGTATATCAATTTTTGAATGCAGAAATCATTTATCAAATAACTTTTCTGTGGTTAAAGAGAGAATGCCACACAAGTAACTCTGTTGGCTAATCTCTGCAGTCTACTGGTTGTACCAGGGTTTATAAACCCACAGAGGGGATTCCACATTGAGTCTCTGGAATGAAAAAATTAATACAAAATTTCTTCCCCAATGTAACCCTGGAAGATTTTAAGGTATGCCTTGTGGAATTGGCACATCATATTGAATATGTATTATAAATTAAATAATTATATTTTGTTAAAATTATTTTTTCTTTTTCTTTTTTAAATAAAAGAAATGCTACAGTAGGCTTGCCCTAGCTTGAATGATTGTGGAAGCATCACAAAACCTCCTGTGGTTTTGATTACTGACTCAGAAAACTAGAGTGTGTATGTGTGAAGATTTTAAAAATTGTTACTATGTTTTGTTTTCTGAAATGTTGAACTGTAATGACATTTTCAATTAGAAAAGTTTTATTTAATATTGTTATATTTTTCAAGTCATAGTTAAGTGTCCTATTTGCCAATGTTTATACCTATGATAGCAAAAACATTTGGTATGTCACAGATTAACATTTGAAGTGAATAACTTTTTCTCAATTTGTGGAAATTTTATTACACTAATAGTGAAAATGTTAGAGGATAAAAGTTTAAATACTTGTTGACTTTAAATTAAAATATTATTAGCAATTTATGTATATTTGGATCTAAAGTGCTTTTTCCTCCTGAATTTATAACGAAAATTGGTACTTACAAGAACAGTGAGGATGGTGGTGCAGTCAATAATTTAGACAGACACTGAGCTTTTTTCTGTCTATGCTATGATTAATTTCTGTTTAGACCTGAATGGAATCTGAGTTACAGATGAATAAAATTAATCATTTTAATTTTGAAATGAGAGAATATCAACAAACTAGATCATAAATACTCACACCTTGATGTCCATATCCAATTGAAAATACTGCTTTCACACGACTTCTTGGCACTATACTAGGATTGCATCATATAATTACTGTATCTTTTATTGTAAATGAATCTCCAATCATCACTCTAAATGAGAGTCATTTTTGAATTGAATAATTGTAAATGCTTTCTGAAGTAAAATCATAATCTGTGTTTCCAGTTCAAGGCACAACTAAATTAACCCATTATTTTAGGCTTTTCTTTTTGACAACAGTGTTTTTGGAGGGTGTCTTCTGCAAGTTTTTCTTTTATTTTTCTTCAAGTATCTCATGAAATAAACCAGATGTCTGGTTCCTGGAATGTTCATAAAATGTAAAGAATCCATTGTATCTTAAGACAACCATAAAACAATTCATAATGTGGATCATCTAGTTTGAGCATTAATGAAGACACTGACACTACTAAAATATTCACAGCTTCTTTGAACCATTGGCAAAACAATATACCTAAAAATAGCTCAAGTACAAAATGGAAATTTTAAAAAAGCATAATGGTCACATGAGGCATATTCACCCTCTGTACCTCCAGTGCTGTGCCTCTACTAAAAATACCAATCAGAGGGGCTGGGATTGTAGCTCAGTGGTAGAGTGCTTGCCTCGCATGCATGAGTCACTGGGTTCGATCCTCAGCACCACATAAAAATAAATATTTATAACAATTGGGAGTTCGGTGATCATTAGTATGTTTTCTTAAATTCTCAACATTTATTCCATAATTATATGATGACAAATATGCTTGTTCTCTAGGAAAAATCCAATAGGTTCATAAATTTAAACAGAAATGTTTATGGATGCCATGATGTGGTACATTTGTTTTCTGGTATTGTTTTTGTTTGTTATTTGGAGAATTTTACCTTATAAGTCACGTATTATATTATTTTAACAGTGCAGATGCGTATTTAATCTAAATTTTGTTTTTAAGATATCAGGTGTTAGATTCTTCAATATAAGAGGCTTACAATGTGATCAGATAGTCTTAGAATTCTTGCATGTTTAATGGATTTTCAAAAGCAAAAGAGTACATTTTGGAAAACTTTTGGAAATACATTCTCTTTTCACACCATTATTAATTTTGTCTCCTGTAAATTTTATTAAATACTTGAGAAATTTATTATTTTTCACTGAAGTCAAGTAGATTTATGTACTTGTTTTTTATATGAATGTGATAGCCTGCTTTCAATTCTTTACAGGTGATTGAAATTAACCAATTAAGACATTCTCTGTTATTTTCAAAGTCAACTATGTTTATGAAAATCTCACCAGAGCTTGAAAAATAATTAAAATATTAAAGCATTGTGCAATACCCTTTTTTTGAGTTGGAACATAATATTCATAAAATTAAAATAAGTTAAAATGAGTGAAACCTTTTTATTTAAAATGATTGCTTTACAATAATTTTTATTTTGTATTTTACAATTAAATACATTTAAAAGTACATTTAAAAATATGGTGTCTTAAAGGTACCAAAACCATGTTGGGGAAAACATAGCATTTTTAATGAAGGGTGCTGGGAAAAATAAATATCCACATAAAAAAAGAAAACCAGATCTCCATTTCTCACCCTACGTGAAAGTCAATTCAAAGTGGATCAAAGATTTAGGAATTATTTCAGAAACACTGCAACTAGTAGAAGAAAACATAGGACTAATACTCCAAAATATAGGCACAAATATCAACTTCCTTAATAAGACCCCTGACACTCAAGAAATAAAACCAAGAATCCTGGGGCTGGGGTTGTGGCTTAGCGGTAGAGCACTTGCAGCACGCACATGAGGCACTGGGTTGGATCCTCAGCACCACATAAAATTAAATAAATAAAATAAAGATATTGTGTCCATCTACAACTAAAAAAAAAAAAAAGTTAAAAAAAAACCAACCAAGAATCCATAAGTGGGATAGCATAAAATAAAAAGCTTCTGTAGAGGAAGAGAAACAAGAGCATAAAGACAGCATGAGGAATGAGAGAAAACCTTTGCCAGCTACTCTTCTGACAGGGAATTAATATCCAGAATATACAAAGAACTCAAAAAACTTACACACAAAAAAACAAAAATACAAGCCAATCACTAAATGAGCAAAAGATCTAAACAGACATTTCTCAAAAGAAGAAATACAAATGGTCACGGAAATGCCAATCAAAACTACACAGATTTTATTAACTATAAAATGTCAACCATCAAGGAAAAAAAATAACAATATTTGCTGGTAAGGATGTAGGGGGAAAATGTGTATTTATACATTGTTGGTGGGACTGCAAACTGATAAAACCACTTTGGAAAGCGCTATGAAAATTCTTCAAAAGACTTGGAATGTAACCACCATATGACCCAGCTATCCCACTTCTTGGTATTTATCCAAAAGAACTAAAATCAGCATACTATAATGATGTATACATACCAATGTTTACAGTAGTACAATTCATAATAGTGAAGTTATGGAACCAACCTAGGTGCTCATCAATAGACCAATGCTTCAAGAAAACACAGATACACAAAAGAATTTTATTCAGTGATAAAGAATAAAATTATATAATTTACTGATAAATTGTTTGAACTGGGAGCACATCATACCAAGTGAAATAAGCCAGACTCAGGAAGATAAAGGTTGAGTGTTTTTCTCTTATGTGAAAGCTAGTGAGGTGGGGGGAGAAGAAGAGGGACAGATGTGGGGAGGGGCAGGGAAGGAATCTCAGGAAAATAAAAGGGAGACCAATTGAGTAAAGGTATGGGATTGAGAAAGAGGAAGGAGGGGGAGGGCATGGGGAAGTACTGGGGAATGAAATCTACCAAATTATGTTATGTCCATGTATGAATATACCACATTGAATCCCACTTACATATATATTTATAATGTAGTAATTAATGATAATGATAATAATAATAGAGAGGAGATCACTAGAATAAAGCAAGCTGACTAGGGGACGGGAGGAGGGAAGAAAAGTGAAAGATGCCTGGAAAGGAAATTGATCAAATTGTTATGTGTATGTGTAAATATAACGAATCTATTATGTATAATTATAATGCATCAAAAAATTATAGTGTCTTTCACTATGGATAAGCATATATGGATAGCAGGACTGCTGAAATGAAGGATGCTTTTCCTCTGAGTTATACCATAGTTTGAGTCTTTGGGAGGATGAAAATTGTATATTTCTAAGAGATGGAAACCAGTTTTTCTTTTCCAAATGCAATGCCAATTAGCAGATTTTACTCCACTACTTTTTAAATTTAAAAGCAGATCACTCAGTAGAGAAAACATACTTGAGGCTCTGCTAGCAGGTGTTTTGCCTCTCCAAAGGCAGTTTGGTTAATTTTTTCCACAAAGTGGGATGGGAATGAGGGAATGTTATGTTTAACCTCTTTTATCAGTCCCATGCCAGAAATGGTGGTCTATGAATATTTACAATCCTGATTTATCTTTGCCTTACTTAGGGCAAAGAAATGGGCTTCTCTTGTTAGATGATAGATGAAGATAGAAGATATATATCTATGTAGAGATATACCTATCAAAAAAGTGGACGAGGATGGTATCTAAACCAAAATGCTTTCTGCAGGTAAGCTGCAGATATTAGGGGCTCTTGCCTCCCATGGTAGTTCTGTGGTCTCTTGTTAGAAGAAAGTCCTTTGGTCCACTTGGTTTAATTGCCAAGAAAGTCATCATTTGTTAATCTCGTGACTTTGCAAGAGAAGAGGTCTCAGGATCTACACTGTATCTAAATGAATGTGTTCCCCGAGTCCTGGGCTAGAGTTACTCGTAATGAGCAACAGGCTTTTCCCTTCAATAGGGAAATGAAATGACCTCTCTTGGCCCCATGCTTATTGGCAATAGGGCATACTGTACTACTTAAAAAAAAAAGTCATTAAAATCTACTTTTGAAATTAGTACTTAACCATAACCAAAAGATAAGACCAAACACTAAGACTTTTCTTCAAGTGGATCAGTTGGGGCAACCCTCACTAACTTGGTTGTTTCAGGCACTGCAATCTGATCCACAGGTAGTGCTGGAATCCAGAACCCCGACTCCACGGATAATTTTTTCTTTTTAAAGACAACCAGTCATCCTTTAGTTTTCCTGACATTATCCCCAGTATCCCTTCCATAAACAAGCATCTATAAGAAGAAAATCTTTCTTTTTTGTAGAGGAGAAAAGTTTATTTTGGCTCACAGTTTCAGAGGTTCAGTCCATGGTTGGCTCACTCCATAGCTCTGGGTCCAAGGTGAGCCAGAATATCCTGGTGGAAGGGTATGGCAGAGGAATGCAGCTCAGGACATGGCAACCAAGAAGCAGAGAGAGAATTCCCCAGCAGGGACAAAATATGTACCCCAAAGCACACCCCCAGTGACCTACTTCCTCTAGCCACAACCTATCTGCCTACAGATTAATCCACTGATTAGGAATAAACTCTCATAATCTAATCATTTCACCTTTGAAAAGTCTTGCACATTCCTCACACATGAGCTTTTGGGGGACACCTCACATCTAAATTGTTACAGTATGAATTAATGGAAGAAAATCTTTTTTCTTTCTCTTCAGTATCCTCTTTGTCCCATTTCTATTTTATATGGACTAGTGTATTGGTGAACTTTCCACCTTTCCACTGTTTGATTATAGTTTGATATTTTAGTTCATGGTTGCTTGGCCATACTGCTTTGGGCCAGTGGCAGCATAGCATGTGATGGCAAAGATAGATGATAGAGAAGGCTTATTTACCTTATGATGACCAGAAAGCAGAGGTGAGGAGGAGGCAGGGTCCCGATATCTACTTCGAGGGCTATGACCTTTATGACCTAACTTCCTTCTGGTATGTCCTACCTCTTAAAGGTTCCCAGGGAAAAAGCTTTCAACATATGAGCCCTGGGGGCCACTAGATTCAAGCTATAGCAACTAGCATTGGTGTATAAATCTGTTTCCCCAATTTTTTTGTTTTTGAGATGTGGTCTCACAATGTGACCCAGGCTGGTCTTGAACTTGTGGGCTCAAGTCATCCTCCAGCCTCAGCCTCCCAAATACGTAAGAATACTGGCATATACCACCACACCTGACTTGTAACTTTTTTTTTTGGTATTGGGGACTGAACTCAGGGGTACTTGACCATTGAGCCACATCCCCAGCCCTATTTTGTATTTTATTTAGAGACAAAGTCTCACTGAGTGCTTAGCGCCTTGCTTTTGCTGAGGCTGGCTTTCAACTCAGACTCCTCCGGCCTCAGCCTCCTGAGCTGCTGGGATCACAGGTGTGCACCAACATGCCTGGAGACTTGGAACTTCTTAAAAGGAAGACTTAATTGTGGGGAGCTACCTCCATGCTACGCCCTTAAGATGGCAACCAGCCATTGTGTGCAAATGGGAAAGGCACGGAGGAAGGAGGGACTATATGATTGGTTTACTGTTGGTTCTGCGAACGTGATCAGCTCGTGGACAGCTGCTGACTACGTGCATTGTCTCTGATTGGCCGAAAGGCCCTATAAGTTGAGTGCTTGTTCCACAATTAAACAATACTTGCTTTGACTAGTCTCCTTGTCTTACATATTCCTCACAGTGAATACAGGATACTGATTTGTGTGTTTGTATGTACGTGCACTGGAGATTGAACTCAGTGTACTGTATGTGCTCAGCATATGCTCTACCACTGAGCTACACCTCCATCCCTGGGTATGTTTTTTTTTAAAAAGAAATTATTACTACAAAGAAGCCTTTTCTCACTCTTCCTTCCTCAGCCCTATCTTTCACTCAATCTTCACAGATTTTTCTATAAACATATCCTCTTCTCTTGTTTAGTCTCTCTGTGCACAGTTCTTCATCTCCTTGATAGCAATTCATACATTTAATCAAATGGTAGGTGTTTTATAGGCACCTAATTATTAACCATAGGATTGCTTCTTTGGATGCAGTACCCTGGTCAGTGTATCCTGTGCCACATCTTCTTCACTGAATTGTTTTGGTTGCTGTTGCTACCTTTGCAGAAATCTCTATGCCCACTGAAGATCTTAGAAGGAGATCATCTGGACTAAAGAAAAGATCCTCAATAATCACTGATTGAAAAGGATGATATCCTGTCCGTAGGACAAAGGGCCCTCAGGAAGCTACCAGATATTCTACCCTACTTTAACAAGAGAGGGTGCTCATTTATTTTGATATCACAGAGGCAAAGCACTGGTTCCTAATGGAACACTGGTGCCAATAGGCAGTGAGACAAATGGTCTATATAAGCTAACAAACATAAATGGAGATCACTGGAGATGTCAGTTTTTATGGCAACTACAAGCTGCTAAAATCTTAAGAAAAAGAACGTGATCACACACAGTAATATGATCTTGCATAGTATTAATAATATGTACCATGGACAAAATATGTATAATATAAAGTTCAACTTTCTCTATGTTACTGTACTTTTAATTCTATTCTCAGTGGAGAACCACAGTATCGTTCTGACTTTGGAACCCATTTCTTCAAAATTTTGTTTTTGACATCATAAAGGGGATGGAGTATGGCACTTGTTTGGAGCTCTTATAACCCCTTGTACACTCACATTATAGGGTACTGACCTCATTTTATTTCAATTTTTTGTTAGCAAGTGATCTTTCCCACTAAAATGTAAGGAGGTAAGATCAGTTCAGCAAGATTTACTGAGCACCTTGTATGTCCTAGGCACTTTGCCAACTGTTAGGATTTCAGAAATGAATAAAAACAATCTCTGACTTTGAGGAGCTTATATCAAGTAAGCAAGACTAATGTAAACAGTTATTTCTGCAAGGATGGAGGTATGAATAAGTTGCCTTGAGCCCAGAGAGCAGCTTTTAGCTCCATCCCAATGGTCAAAGAACTATTCCTTAAACTGACGACTAACCTGAATCTTGGAAGATGAGTGGGAATTGACTAACAAGGCAATTTCAGTGGAGCTGGGTCTCAGGTCAGAGAGCAGTGGTTTGCTGAGTGAGTGAGTTAAGGATGTGATGATAGTGAGTATATATTACTCTGCCCAGAGGAATCAGTGACAATAAAAATGATGTTGTGGAACAGTCTGTTGGACCCTTCTTTTGTGTCTCATGGAGTACTGGTCAGAGAGAAGCTGTTGGTCTTGAGTGCCAGTGACTAAAAAAGTTGTTTACTTCTGAGGCTCAATAAAATCAACTTTTACATTTAAGATCATTTTTAAAAAGGCTATCCTTCAAGAATATGTTAAAGTTATTTTAAAACAATGAATACTTTCATAGGCAGTAGTGTCTCAGGTGTTTGAAGAAACCATGGTGAAATGCATCTACCCCTCCTGGGACTTCCAATAAGTTAAAATTTGGAAAAACAAAAATGTAAGTTTAAAATAAAACTAAAAATGTTCCAAACATATACAAAGAATGCTTTTTAAGAGATCTACTTTCCTGTATTTCTTGATTAATTCTTAGAGTAAAAGCTAAGCCTTTTCCTTCCTCTACCCTTCTTTTTTAAATAATTAATTTCTCTGTTATACAGTAACAGATGGTAGTTCGCTGTCAATCCAGAGATGGCAATATATTTGAAGATAAGACATTATTTATAATTGATGGCACCTATTGAATATGTGCCATGGCGATGCAATCAACTGAGAGATTCTATGCAACGGAAGTCATGAAGTCCGAGGTCTCATTAGAATTATATTCTTTCATTTAAAGAAATATAGAATCATGAGAAATAAAACCTTATTTCTCTTTTAACACAAAGATCCTAGGCTGTCCACTAAGGAATTTTGGTGTCACTGCTTTTTCCTCTGATGGCACTAAACATTAAAATATCTTGTTTGGCTACTCTTTTGGATTACTGACTGACTAGTTATTTAAGAACTTGCAAAATCTTTAATCACAACAAAAATGAGATAAAAGGTTTCTAAATGTCTAAGTGAAAGAGTTCAATAACTACATATATGAAAATCAGGAAAAGGTTAATTTTTAAAAAAATATTTTTTTAGTTGTAGATGGACACAATAACTTTATTTATGTATTTTTATGTGGTGCTGAGGATCAAACCCAGTGCCTCACACTTTCGAGGCAAGTGCTCTACCACTGAGCTACAGCCCAAGCCCAGGAAAAGGATAATTTTAAAGGTAATTTTTCAAAATCAGTTTGGATCAATCTCTGATGCAATAAATACAGGAAATTGAATTTATTATACAAATGCGACATCACCCTCCTAAAAATTCTCTGAGATAATTAAAAATACTATTTAGCATCACCAAAGTTTTCTAAGCTGTCATGGTTGATTGAATTGAGGTGGAGGGGAGGAGCAAAAAAAGTACTGAACAATTCAAACCATTTCCAGTCCCTTTCCCTGAAACTCATGCTGTAAAAACTATGACACATTTCTCAATTCTCCTCAACTTTCCCAAACAACCTTAAGTTACAGATGTGAATAGTTTGAATATATGGTTAGAAGCTAGAGAGCTTAAAGTAAGCACCAAACATCCAAGGAGATGAACATGCAAATCTGTGTGGCACTTTGGCCAAACAATGAACAAAAAGACTAGTTTTAGTTTCTTCTTACTCCTTCCTTAAGTTACCCAAGTTTTTCTTTTGTATTTTGTTTGATGTTTCTGGTTCAGTGATACAACACAGCAATTAAACAGAAAGATGAAAATTGTATAAATCTTTTTCTCTCAAAAACCTAAAAATCTATCTTTTCAGATAGTTGGGTTTGCATTTGTTCTATCATTCAGATTTATTTTTATATTTGTGCTTATGTTCATTGCACATTTGTTATGTGTGTGAAATGAAATCTACTGTTATTGCCTAATAGCATTAATAAAAATATCATTTATCCACATAAGCTCCATTTATACAAGGAATCAGCAAGTTAACCATCATTTAAACAATACAAATGTTATCTAAATGTTTCAACACACACATATACACAGGGTCACTCCTAACCACCACAGTTTAAAAATGCATATACTGATAATCCATTGTGAGAACAATTATTCTCTTTTGTTGCCCCGAAATGCTGAAACAAAACAAAACAAAAACTCCTATGTCAGCAAATAAGTAAAACACTACCTAGTACGACTTTCATAAAGCAATGTGTGAGTTAGAAAATAATAAAAATCCTGAGTTACTATGACGACGACGTTGAGGTGAAAAAAATGTGTTAGCTGGGTGAAGAAGCATATTGTGTTAGGAAAATAGTGGAAAGGTTAATTTTAAAGGTAATTTTTCAAAACCAGTTTGGAGGATATCAGGAGATCTAGAACCCTGAAACCAGGAGTCAAATTAAACTTTTCCTCTTCTACTTTGTTCTTGTCAGGTCTTTTGATCACAGAAATGAAAAATTGACTAAAAAATCAGTTAAGTCACCAAAAAAATCAAAATATGTGAAGGCAAAATACAGTTGCCCTTCATTATCTGAGGAGGATAGGTTCCAGGACCCCTGTGGATACCAAAATGCTTGGATGCTCAAGTACCTCATATAAAATGGTGTAATATTTGCATATAACCTGTGCATATTCTCCCATGTACTTCTCTAGATTATTGTAGTATATTGAATTATAGCTAATCCAATGTAAATTCTATGTAAATGCTATGTATATAGTTGTTTTATAGTATTGTTTAGGCAATAATGATAGGGAAAAAAATCTGTATGTTCAACACAGATGCAATTTTTATACAGAATGCTGGAATAGGAAGCAGTTAAGAAGCTATTATGGGCTGGGGATATAGCTCAGTTGGTACAGTGCTTGTCTCTCATGCACAAGGCCCTGGGTTCAATCCCCAGCACCAAGGAAAAAAAAAGAACTATCACATTTAGTAAGTGTGATGATACAGGTAGAAGTGGGGAGAAAAAACCTTATACTTTTGAATTATGTCTGACATTGCAACACACATTTTTACTAACCAAAAGAACTTAGCAAAGTAAAAGGAGTTTGTCTTCTTCATTAACTGTGACGGACTGTTTTCCTTTTGAGCCTAAGTTTGAACGTAAGTTTACATAGACCAAAAGAAAATTTTTTAATGGCACTAAGAATTTGAGAGATAACAAATGTCATGTAAGAGCCAACCCAAGCTAGTGTTATTAGAAGGTACTAATTATTCATATTCCTCTAAACTCTGCAAAACTTTTAATTGGATCACATGCTTGGGACTTGTGGTCATTTTGAAAAAAGTATTCAATTATAAAATTATGAGGATCAAATACTCTTTAGTTTCCCTTTCCTAGGTTTACCTTCCAAACAGCCTAACTGTAGACAAAGCCTTGAAAAAATAGTTGGGGTATTTATTTTGAAATGATGTGATTCACTGACTGGTCTGGATTCCAAAGACAGTAATAATGCTGACTCACATAATAATTTTAAAAATTTTACAAATAATAAACGCTTACTGTATGAATTTTGGAAAATACAGAAAAATGCAAATAAACAGAAAAAAAATCCTCCATCCAGTCAATGAAGGTTACCATTATATAGTTTTTTGTTGAGCTCTATATATTTAGTCTGTATACTACTTTGGTTTTCTGATTGTCACTTTTGATATCATATTTCCTTGGCAGTTTTAAAGTATGTAGTATCTCATTGTATATAATGATGTATGTTCAGCTTTTTTATAATCAACAATAAAAAGTCATAACTTATTTCAAGACTTCCCACATCAATGCGCAAAAGGGAATGGCAGACAGAGAAGGGGCAAAGCGAAGACCATCAATGGAGGGAAAATGTGAGATAAAAAATGTGAAGCAAAATCATAGGGTTAACCAAATCACAGTATTGATTCTTGACTTTAGAACAAAGGGTTAAACGTCACATCTCAGTTAAAATTTATACCTGCATCTTGCGTGGCGACTTATAACCCAAGCAAATATTGCCAATTACATATGGCTCAGCCTCCCCCGGTGTGGTCTTTTAAACGCTGCAATCCCCTTCAGAGAAGGCGTCCGAGTAAAACGAAAAAGACCTGTCTAGAGCCGAAGCCACCAGAGACCTCCCAGTCGATGACGAGGGTGGCTCAGCCAGGTGGTAGAGTTTGCCACCTAGGCCAGATGTCGCTATGTTAACCACAGGTGGAGGCAGTTGTGCGCCAACAGAGCCGGCAGCTCCGAGAGCGAAGACGCGCCTATGGCGCAAGCGCAGAGACCCAAGCGCCCCAGCGCCGCGCATGCGTCCACGTAGCCTCACGCTCTAGAGCCGGAGCCCCACACTTTGTCGTCACAGGGCAGCTGATCAGATGATCAGGGTGCGTCCGGCGTTTCCCTCCCTCTTCTATCCTCCACCCCTTCCCCTCCCCTTATTCCCTCAGCCTTCTCCCTTCTTCCTCTCTCCCCTCCTCCGGCGTCTCCAGCCGACTCCCGCTTCCGGTCAGCAGTCGTTTGCGAAAACGTGTCCCGCCTCTTCCGCTTCTCCGGTGCCTGTGCCGGCGGCGGCAGCGGCGCCTGCGCGTCTCCTGTCAGGGTCAGCAGGCGAGTTCCCTGGGCAGTCCACCTGCACGTCGCGGAGACGCATCCCGGGGGTCGATGGCGATGAACTATAACGCGAAGGATGAAGTGGATGGTGGGCCTCCGAGTGCTCCTGGGGGCACCACTAAAACCCGGAGGCCGGATAACACGGCCTTCAAACAGCAGAGGCTGCCCGCTTGGCAGCCCTTCCTTACTGCGGGCACGGTGCTACCCACCTTCTTCATCATCGGCCTTATCTTCATCCCCATTGGCATCGGCATCTTCGTCACCTCCAACAACATCCGAGAGATCGAGGTGAGGGGAGGGAGCGGGGGAGTTGGCGTCTCTGGGGGCCAGGTCTTCAGGGCCCGCTGCCTCCTTTCCTAGCTCTCTGGAGGTGGACTGGCGGGCCCCGCCCTCCCGCACACCTTACCTCTTCTTCGGTTTCTTTCTTTATCTGCGGTTTTTCAGAATTCGCAGTTTTATCCCAGCTGCCTGCCACCCGTGATTTACACGGTTAGAAACGGAGTGAATGTTTAAAGAAGTGAATCAGGTGAAGAACGCTTAGGAGTTAGAGTGTTTTTCAGCGAGGTGAAAAGAGAAGTGGGGGGAAAAGTTCTATCTAGCTGTAACCCCGAAGGAGTTGATGGGTTAGAGTGTTATTACTTTTGTGGGGATTATCCCGGGACACACAGATTATACCGTGGCCATCATTGAGAAAAGGACCCAGAGTCACAGAGTTATTGATGATTTCAAGTCAAGTAGTATGTTACCAGGTCATATATTAGGACATTTGAGTAATTCAGGTGGGCACAATACCTTTCATTTTGAGCTAATTGTTATTATATGTAGGGCATGATATAAGTAAAAAGTAACCTGAAACTTCAATTCTGATATTGCGTTGGGGCAGTGTTTATAATTATGCTGCACATTCTCCCTTGATTTTAAAACTTAACGGAGTCAGTGACAATACACTGAAAAAGTTGTGCACTATTAAACATTTTACTGGTTTTGTTTTTACTGAACATTTTCCTTAGGTAAGACATGGCCAAAAAACTTTATTGGGGAAGCATTTTGATTTCTGTCAGAGCAGCAATACAGTATCTATTCATCTGCAGTGGTAAAGAATGTTTGATAGATGTAAATACTGTACAGTGACCAGTATTAAACATTTGCTCCATTCACTCTTCTTTCATATCCTAGGGTGTTTTTTATCTGTTTAAAAAGTCAAGAACTGATATCAAGTAATCTTGACTTTTTTTCATTTCTGTACATATGTTTATATCTGTGTATTTTTTTTTTTTTTTTTTTTTGGCATTGGGGATTGAACCCAGGGACACT
The DNA here is from genome assembly GCA_004024805.1 of Geosciurus inauris. Classification (NCBI taxonomy): domain Eukaryota; kingdom Metazoa; phylum Chordata; class Mammalia; order Rodentia; family Sciuridae; genus Geosciurus; species Geosciurus inauris. Next base: position 40,015 of record PVHX01001187.1, on the reverse strand, counting down.
TTACCACTGAGCTACGTCCCCAGAACTTTTTACTTTTTATTTATTTATTTTTGTTTAAAATTTTGAGACATTGCTAAATTGTTTAAGGCTTCTTTAAGTTGCTGGGACTGGCCTCAAACTTGCCATCCTCCTGCCTCCAGAGTCACTGGGATTGCAGGTGAATGCACCACTGTGCCTGGCCCCATATGCTTTTTTTTTTTTTTAAATATTGTTTTAGTTGTAGATGGACACTATCTTTATTTAATTTATTTTTATGTGGTGCTGAAGATCAAACCCAGTGCCTCACACATGCGAGGCAAGCGCTACCACCGAGCTACCATCCCAATCCCCCACATGCTTTTTTTATAAATGTTGTATGTGATTAATAGGGCTTTCAGGATAATTTTATTTTTAACTGGGGAATAAAGATTCCTTGTTTCCAGTTTAATTTATAGTGTTACCTCTAAAAGCAAGAGTGATGTATTTTTAATTTTACAGTGCTTACTTCATTGTTAATAATAATAAGAATAGTATGTATAGCATAACCAGTTTTTAAATCCTTTACTAAAAATAATTTTCAGTTTAATAACTAGAGAACATGTGGCAGTATGTTTTTTCAGTATGTATTTTTATTTATTTTATTGTTTATGTCTCCCTAATATTTCTGCACATGTAGTTTAAAATGCTCCAAAATCTGAAACTTTTTGGATATGTCGTGTGGGGCACTCAAAAAGTTTGGGATTTTAAAGTTTTGGATTTCAGTCTTTCAGAGTAGGGATGCTGAACTGGTGAAGGTTATGTGAATATTCCAAAATCCAAAAAACTAAAATCTGAAACACTTCTGGTCCCAAGCATTTTGTATAATTGATATTGATCTTATTCTCAGAGCCACACTATGATTACACATTATATCAAGATTTGAGTAACGTGGTGTAATGTGAAGACCATGACTCTAGCTAGAGTTAGGCAGCGTTGGGTTAAGTTCCAACTCAGCAAATTGAGTAGCTCAGATTTTTGGAAAATTTACCTTATTTCTCTGAAGTTAGTATTAGAAGCACTATAGATACATGGTCTGGCACTAATTTATGATGATACTTAACCATGAGATGAGAAATAGAATCAAGAGAGGTTGAGATTTGACTGTAAACTAGATAAGTTATAAAATTGAGACAGAAATCCAGTATGTTAATTCCCAGTTTTAAGATTACACACTACACTAAGATCCTTACTGCAATGCTAGATGATAGTAGATGAAGTTGAAAATAATTTAATGTTAGAAATTTGAATCATCTTATTTAAATTTCTTGATATTAAGAAAGTAGTGATAATGTGGAATTTTATACGAATGATTATTTACAAATTATATGAAAGTAAATATTTAACTTTCTTTAAAACTTTTGGCTTCTAAATTTTTTTAACAGTAAATAGCTGGCACATGGAAATTTCTTAGATAATTCTTATGTGTAAGAACTAAGAAATTTAAAGTTGCCTGAAGAAATATGCTGCAGCTTGGTCTGGTCAAAAGAGCACTGAAGTTGAGTCAGGGTATTACAGTTGAAGTTCCAGTCTCACTCTCTAGTTTGTGATCATAACCATGTTTTTTTTGAGTCCATTTCTTGATGAATCAAAAGATTCAGATTAGATTATCTCTAAGAATCTTTTCAACTTTAAAATTCTGTGACTTACAGCTTTAATGTGATTTAAAAAGTGCTGCATATTCACACTGCATCACTTTTGGAACTAGAGGAAATAAAAATTAGTAATAACTTGGATTTTGTACTAATATTGACATACAGTTATGCAGAGAAAATCCATATATATACTTAAAAGTGTTAGTGTTAAATATGTAGTGAAGTGTTTCTAAATTGGAGCTGGAGTATGTAGAAAAACCTTCCCCCAAACACACATTTGTCTCTGCCTGCACTTTTGTGTGTGTGTGTGTGTGTGTGTGTGTGTGTGTGTGTGCGCGCGCGCGCTGGATATTGAATTCAGGACCTCAAGCATGCAGTAGGCTACATCCCCAGCCCCTCTACCTTATGGGACCAGTAGTTTAAAGTAGATTGAGGGTTATGGAAAGTAAATGGTGTGTTAGGCGCTGTGGCACGCCTCTAATCCCAGTGACTCAGGAGTCTGATGCAGGAGGCTCCTAAGTTTGAGGCCAGCCTCAGCAATTTAGTGAGACTTTGTCTCAAAATAAAAAAGGGTCTAGGAAGATAGCTCAGTGGTATAATCCTTGCCTAGCATGCATGTGGTCCTGGGTTCAATCCCCATCGCCACATAAAAAGTAAACAACAACAAAAAAGATTTTAAAAAGTAAAAAGGGCTGAGGACTTAGTTCAGTGATAAAGTGCCCTGGGGTTCAATCCCCAGTACAAAAAGAAAAAAAATAAATGACTAATGAGAAGTTCTGGCCAGCATTCACTTGTTACTGTAAGTTGCTTGCATCTTTGGTTTCTCTATTTTTGAAAATTTAAAAACCTCATTGCTGTTTTAATTGAGATTACTAGGGGAAAGGAGAATTTTTAAATCCAAGTGCTTAACTTAAAATGCTAAGATCAAAAATCCAAAATTTTAAGGTGAAACCAGTGAATGTTTCACATTTTCCAAGAAGTGTTTTACTAAAAAATTACTGCTCTTATAAACTTGAACTACCCTGAAAGGAGTGTTTTTTAAAAAAATGCTTTACATTTTAATGTCTATATTTGTCATCTTATTTCCTCCCTCCTCTTGTTAGGTTTATGTATCTTATTGGTTTTTAGATTTTATAAATTAAATAAAATGAGGTCTTTAGAAAACTACTGTTTAATTTCACTGGAAGAAAATATTTTAAATCTTTAATATCTTAACACTAAGATTTACTATCTCGTTTGTTATTGGGAGCAAGGAATGAGTATTTCCTTTAATTTGGCAACTGTAGGAGCCAGGCACATATTTCCACAGCAGAGGTAATGCTTTTCTAGTTTAGAGTTCTTGGTAAAGCTGAGTTATGGAGCTAACTTAAAAAAGATGGGTGTTTCGGTTAGCTTTTTTGCTGCTGTGACTAAAAGATCTGACCAGAACAATTGTAGAGGAGGAAAGGTTTATTTAGGGGCTCACAGTTTCAAAGGTCTCAGTCCATAGAAGGCCAGCTCCATTCCTTGGGGCTCCAGGTAAGGCAGAACATCATGGCAGAAGAGTGTGGTGGAGGGAAGCAGCTCACATGGTGATCTGGAAGCTTTGACAGAGAGTAAGTCTCCATACTCCAGATACAAAATATATACCCAATAACCATGCTCCAAGTCCCACCTCCTCCAGCCATACACTTCAGTTACCACTTAGTTAATCCCTATCAGGGAATTAATTCACTGATTGGGTTGACTGTTACAACCCAATCATTTCTCCTCTGAACCTTCTTGTGTTGCCTCACACATGAGCTTTTGTGGGATGCCTTACATCCAAACCATAATCATGGGGTTATCTTAACTTCTGAAAAAACTTTTAACATTATAAGGTTACATAGTTTTAAATAAATGGTTAGAAAGCCAGACAGGGTGTAGCTGGCCTGTAGTCCAGCTACTTGGGGAGGCTGAGGGAGGATGATTGGGAAAGTTTAGGAATTCAAGGCCAGCCTGGGCTGCATAGTGAGACCCTGTCTCAAAAAGTCAAAAATTAATTAATGTTTAGAATCAGATGAAGATGTTATTCAGAATAATATTCAGAATTAATTTAGAAACTAAACATTTACTTCCAATTAATGTTGCCAAAAGTATTCATGGTACATTTTTATAAAATCTTAATGGATTAGCTTTCCTCTCCTATTTGATAAACTCCCTTTTTACTATTATTTCATTTAGTGTACTCAGTTATTTCATTCTAATTAACTTCCGTTTCCCTAGTTTCTGATAAAAACATATTTTTATCTATGTTTTTACTCCTGTGTAATTTGAATTCTTAGGTTGTGAAATTTTTAATATTAGATTTTCCATCTAATTTCCATTTAGTAATCTTTATTTATACTTATCCTTTAGCTGAGAGTCAAGGGAGGATAAATTGCTTTTTATGATTGTTAAAGATTAAGCATTTTGGGTAACCCCTGTTGGATCCCTCTTACCCTGCAGAAGTTCTGTCTCTCTCCCTTTTTTTTTTTATCACTTGAATAAATCCTACCCTTTTACTCTCAAAAAAGGGGATGGGATTATGTTAATAAGTTTGAAATTTTTAATATGGAAATTGATCGAAGTTACTAAAAAACAAGCCCTTAGAAATTTAGAGGCTTGTGGTGGTAATGTTTTTAACTGTTTCTCAAGTAACATTAGTACTTAAATCAAGGAATGGTAAAGTAAATATGGCCTACTTGAATGTTTTTTGTGGCCCAGGAACTGAGAATGGTTTTATAGATGAACATTTACAATCTATTTGCTGATTGGGAACACTAATTTTGAATCCCAATTATGTGGAATATTACACCCCCAAAAGAATTCCATTCTTCTCATGAGTAGACCTATGCTAACAAAAATTCGTACACAAATATTATATTTTGAATTTCATTAGTAACAATTGGTGTAAATTTTTCTTTCCTGTTACGTAGTACTTGCATAAAATCCTTGACCTTGTTCCTTGATCTCCAAAGCCTGTGGTATTTCCTGGCTCTTTAGAGAAGGTAATGCCTGCCTTTGACTTAGAGTTTTAAATCAAATTTAGCATTTGCTACAAAAATAACCATGTTTAAGTTTACGTGTTCTAATCCTCAATAATCATTTTGAGCTAGGTGTAATGATTCCTGATAATTGCTTTTGTTCAACCATCTCTGTAGATTTAGTAGATATAAAATACCTTAGCTAAGATTACCATTAATCTTGGTTTAGGTAGGATTATTCTTCATTTCTTTGTCACAGATAAAATTCAGTCAGCCTAAAGAGAATTGCTTTTCAAATTTTTACTTCTGTTAAATTTTGTCTTCATTAGAACCTCTAGAAAGGACTCTGAAAAATTCTTTAGTATGTAATAGTCAGTTCAAGAGGGGAACTTAAAATGCCATTTTTAACTTAATCTGATTAATACTTAAAATGATTTATCTTATTACTCAGCATTTTGTGGAATGACCTGTTTGGGTCTTATATTGATTTCCTTTTAGATAAATTTACATTCAAAATGGAACTTTTCCAGTACTATACAGTGTAAAAAATGTATATCCTTCAAATTTATTCTTTCCTATCACATTAAATTCAGAGTCTGTTTCTTAGGAATAGAATGTATTTTTAGGGGTCTGGGATTGTGGCTCAGCGGTAGAGCGCTTGCCTTGCATGTGTGAGGCACTGGGTTCGATCCTCAGCACCACATAAAAATAAATAAAATAAAGATATTGTGTCTATCTACAACCAAAAAAAATTTTAAAAAAAAGAATGTATTTTTAGAATTGCTAAAATTACTGATTTTTATAATTACTAAAAAGAAATGCCAGTTTGTTTTAGGGTTACTGTGGTAGCAAAACAAAGCTGAAAAATAACAGTAACTTTTTCAACTAATCTACTCATCTATGTCTGTCTATTTTGCTTCTGGTTCTTTCGATATTTGGATTTAAATTAATGGACAGTCTCCAGACATTATTTTGAACTATGCCTTATATGCTTTTGACACTTGAAAAGCATTACTTTTTTATTCTTAAACCATGGATTGAACCTGGGGGTGCTTAACCACTGAGCCACATTCCCAACCCCTTTAAAAGTTTTTTTTGAGACAATGTCTCTCAGAGTTGCTTATGGTTGCTAAGTTGCTTAGGCGGACCTCAAATTTGCAATCCTCCTGCCTCAGCCTCTGGAGTTCTGGGGATTACAGGTGTGTGCCACCATGCTCAACTGAGAAGCATTAGTTTTTCAAAATAAGGGAACTATGTCCCCCTTTTCCACTTAGTAGCCTCTTTTTCTTTCTAAGGTTGAAATCATTTTAGTATAATTGTCTTTTGAAATCTGATGGGTTGTTATATTCACTAGATTTTATTACAATCTGAACATTAGGTCAGGCTACCCTTGAATTTTAGCTTGACAAAGCATATAGTGGTAATTTTAATCAATGATTTTAATAAACATAGGACATTTTTCTATATAGAGTGCTGCTTTGGGCATAGCGGATGATAGAAAATGTTTGGGGACAGAATTTCTTTTTTTATTTTTTATTTTTCAGTGGAGGTCTGTCTTAAAGAACCTGCAATCTTTTGGGAAAGATGAAACAAACATTTAGGAGGAAGATTAAGCATTGCTGGGTGAGTGACACACGCAGAATATACCTTAGTAGTTGAAAGACAAGATGACATCAGTTTATACCAGGGAAAGCTTTATGTAGGAAGAAGACTTTGAGGTGGACCTTGAAGGACAAATGGTATGTCTAAAGGAGAATTTTGGATACATTCCAATAAAAGAAATTAATATGAGCAGTGATCCTAGTGGCAGAAAATCAAAATGTGTATAGAGAAGATAAAAGGAAGGGCAGATTACCTGGTGCCAGGTTGTGGATTGTGTTGGGTGTTTGGTAGTGAATGTATTAAATCAGGAAAGTGATATGATTGACATAGTGTATATTGGTTAGGGTTGGGTTCAGCATTGAAGAATTAAGAATGAAAATCTTAAGTGCCTTAGGAACCTAATATGAAGCTTATATGAAGGCTGTTTTGCTGAGTCCTCACTCTACCTAATATACTTCCCTATAGTTCTTAGAAATTGGCTTTTGTGCCTAAAGTTCAAGATGGAGGCTAGAGTTCGGAATTGCCTTCTGGGCAGTAGTATGGAAGAAAGGATGAAGAACAAAGCATTGAAGGACTCTAAAAAGTTTCTTGGAAGCTGCCATGTACTACCTCCACTTAGTAACAAGGCCCTACTAGCTACAAGGAATAACAAAGTTCTAATAAAGTTTTCTGCTAGTGAGAATTTTATACTATAGAAGAAAGGTAGCCCAGAAATTGAGGTGGGAGATTGTTAGCTGTCTGTGTATCACGAGATTATAGGAAGATTTATCTGGTGGTAAAATGATAATGTCACTTGATTGAGAGCTAGATCATGTAGGTGTGAAAGTCTAGTTATTTAGAAACTGAGTTCATAATGATTACATTTTTAAATTGATTATTAGTATTTTGTTGAACTTGATTTCATATAAAAAGCATGTGTAGCTGGCGCGGTGGCACATGCCTGTAATCCCAGCACTTTGGGAGGCTGAGACAGGAGGATCGTGAGTTCAGAGCCAGCCTCAGCAACAGCGAGGAGCTGAGCAACTCAGTGAGACCTTGTCTCTAAATTTAAAAAAAAAACAAACACAAAGTAGGGCTGGGGATGTGGCTCAGTGGTCGAGTACCCCTGAGTTCAGTCCTCGGTACCAAATAAGTAAATAAATAAATAAAAATAAAGGCATTGTGTTTTTTTATGTGAAGAGCAAATTAGATATATGACATTGCTGATAAGTTCTTAAATAAGTTACAGAAGGAAAATTTAATATCATTACCTTCCTTTTGTTTTCATCAACCTTTTGTTCATCCATTTAGCATGTGTTCTAGTTTCTTAAAAATGAAAACATCCTATTTTAATTCTGTTAAATAATGAAATTGTTCAAGTGACGAATATTTTTTCAGAGTTCACTGCTAATAATTTTACATACTTTACATCAGTTACTGTTATTGTTATTATTCTCTCCTAACCTTTTTTTTGGATGAGGACAATGAATCCATAATTCTTTTGCTTATAGTCAGGCAACTGGTATTGAAACCTAGCACTCTGACCTCTTGTTTTGTTTTCTCTAGGTGTTGGTCAGTATTCTCTTTCAGCACAATCTGTATAAAAAGAAGAGTCCACACTTGTCCATAATGTCCTTTCCTATATCTCCTACTCATTCCTTAATTTGCTGCTTCTGTTGTTGGATGATGAAAAAGTGCTATGAAGAAAAATAAAAGAAGGGTTGAGGGATAGTTCACAATTTTAAGTAGAATAACCAGGAAGGGCCTCAGTAAAGTGGTATTTGAGTGAAGATATAAAAATGAGGTAAAGGAGTAAACCATGCTGATATTTGAGGGAAGAATATCCTATGCCAAGGAAATAGTAAGAACAAAGGTCTTGAGGAGCATGCTTAGTAGGAAAAGGAATATCAAAGAGGCCAGTATGGCTGAAGCAGAGTAAGAGGTCCAGGAGAATAGTAAAAGATTAGGTTGAAGTGGTAAGGCATTGGAGTATATATCATGTAGGCCACTACATGTAAGACCTTGACTTCCATACTCTATGTCACAGGAAACTATTGGAACAGTTTTTTATAGATAGGTGATATAATCGCTTATTATTAAAAGAGTGACTCTGGTTGTGGCATGGAGAGTATTGCTTGGGGAATAAGAGTAGAAGGTAGAGTATTCTGAAAGGAAAAACAAATTTTTTTTTCTTTTTTAACATACCACTCATCATCACATTTCTGATATTAGATATGGTTTCTCTCCTCCCCCCAGTCAAGAAATTCTGACACCAGATTCTCTTGTACATACCAACTGAGTGCCCTATGATTTAATTTGGTTCTGACAGTACCAGAAAATAGCATCAGATCCCAGAGGTTAAGAACTCAGTCCCAAAGTCTTTCTCCCACCCCCCACTTCAGGTGCCAATTACAAGTCCCAGTTACCAGTACTTCTGACCAACCAGCTATAAATGAGGGTTTCCATGACCTTTCTCTGGGTTTGATTTATTTGCTAGAGTGGCTCACAGACCCAAGCAAACTGCTTATGTTTACCAAGGAAACTACTTATGTTACTTATGTTTATTTCTTATAAAGGATATAACAAAGGATACAAATGGACAGCCAAGTGGAAGAGATGCATAGGGTGGGAGTTATAGAGGAAGGGGTAAGGAGCTTCCATGCTCTCCTGGGTGCGCCTCTCTCCAGGTGAGATTTTATGGAGGTTTTATTACATTAGAATGATGATTAAATAACTAGCCATTGGTGTTCAACTCAATATCATATTTGATATTTTTATTTTCCCTAGATGTTGATAAGAGGGAACTAAAAGTTCCAACCCTTTAATTAGGCTTTGGTCTCTCTGGTGACCAGCCCGCAACCTTAAGTTACCTAGCCACCAGTCATTCATTAGCTTACCACTCTTGAAGATTCCAAGTGGTTTAGGAACTTAAATACAAAGCCCTGATTTACTCATGTTAATTATCTATTTCTTTGATATACCCTATATATAGACTGCAACATAACTAATAAAGTCCCTTTTATCAGTTATATCCTAAGCAGTTTTTATAACTTGATATCTCAGTAAGACTTTGATTAACTAAAACTTTATGGTGGAATTCATTATTTTTTGTTTGTAGAAATGAGTTAAATGCTGTAAGTAAACACTTTGGTGGAAATTTGTACCGTTGTATCCCCCTCCACCACCCATTCCCTGCAATTTAACTTTCCATAGTTTCAGCTACCCATGGTCAATTGTGGTCTGAAAATAGTAAATTGAAAAATCCAGAAATAAACAATGCATGTGTTTTAAATTACTTGCCATTTTGAGTAGCACAATGAAATCTTGTGCCATCCTGTTCATCCTGATTGGTATGTGAATCATCCTTTTGTCCAGAGTATCTACACTGTATACGCTACCTGCCAGTTAGCACTTAGTGGCTGTCTTAGTTATCAGATTGACTGTCTTGGTGCTGCAATGATTATGTTCAAGTAACTCTTATTTTACTTATGGTCCCAAAGCATAAAAGTAGTGATGCTGTCAATTCTGGTATGCCATAAAGAAGCCATAAAGTGCTTTCTTTGAGTGAAAAGGTGAAAGTTCTCAACTTAATAAGGAAAGAAAACTTGTATACTGAGATTGCTAATGTCTATATAGTTAGTTTTTATTAATCTTTTACAGTGCCTAATTTACAAGTTAGCTTTATCATAGTGTGGGTGTAGATGAGGAAAAAGGATAGTATATGTAGGATTTTTTGGCACTATCCGTGCTTTTAATGGTTCACTATCCACTGGGGGTCTTGGAACATATCTCCTGTAGATACTGAGGAATCACTGTGTTATAAAATTTTATTTCCAATTCTAATCATTAAGATGATCCTGGGAGAACATCATGCTGAGTGAAGTAAGCCAACCCCCGCCCCCCCCAAAAAGGCCAAATGTTCTCTCTGATTAGTGGGTTGCTGATACATAATTGGGGCATGGGTGAGGAGCATGGGAGAAATGGAGGAACTTTGGATGGGGTAGGGGGGAGGTGGGGGAGGGGAGGGGGAATAAGAGTAGCAAAAATGGTGGAATGAGATGGACATCACTACCCTAGGTACATGTATGAAGACACAAACGGTGTGACTCTATCTTGTTTGCAACTAGAGAGATGGAAAATTGTGTACCATATACTATGACTTGAAATGCATTCTTTAAAACAAAAAATGATCCTGGGATGGATGATTGTTATTTTTAATCTTCATTTCAGATTAAAAATATGAAGAGTTAGTTATTCTGTTTAAAATATTACTATATTAATAATTTGTGCCACTTTTATTTTAAAATGTAGTGATTTTAAAATTAAATTCCATATTTGAATTTTTGTAAGGTGCATGCATGTTATTTAATATTATGGGAAGTAGCAGTGGAGTCAAATGGAAAGAATAGCAACTTCGGAGCCAGACAAGTCAAATTCTGAATGGATTGAATTGAGTTTCCCCAAAAGATATGAAATCCTAACTGCTTACCTGTGAATGTGATTTTATTTGGGAATAGAGTCCTTGCAGGTATAATTGAGTTAATGACTAATCAAGTCATTAGGGTGGGCCCCTATCTGATATAATTGGTGTATTTATAAGAAAAAATAGACACACATGCACAGTGAAGATGATGTGAAGACAGAAACATAGACCCACCGTATAATAAGAATCAGAGATGGCATGCTGCATTGGCAAGCCAAAGATGGCAAGGATTGCATGGCCAGAAACTAGAAAGAAGCAAGAAGTTCTCAGAGTATGGCCCTGTTAACATCTTGGATTTGGGCTTTTAGTCTCCACAATTATGAGAGAATATATTTCTCCTGTTCTAAAGCATCAAGTTTGTGGTAATTTTGTTACAGCAGAATTAGGAAACTAATGCAAACACTTACCTGCTGTTTGATCTTGGGCAGTCGCATTTTACCACTGATTCTCACTTTTCTCATTCATAAAAGACTAAGAACAATTCTTGCATGGAGTAGACTTTTGAGATGTAATAGCTGACTTTGTTACTGCTTTCCTTTTTTCAAAGGCAATTTATTCTTATGTATTTCCTAATTCATTGATCATTTCCAAGTGTTAGATTGTCATTTACTAATTGGATTAGAATTAACAGCCTTCCCTTACAGTTCCCACTTCGATTCTCTAATTTATAGAAAATAATAGGTTTCAAGTGAGCCATAGAATTTCTTGAGACTAACTTTTTTTGGGGTAAATATTAAATTTAAAACCACATTTCTGATGATTCTTTTTGGGTGAATCTTCTAGAATGATCTTTTTGTGTGATCTAGAGTATATACGAGTTTTGTAAAAATTCATTTTTACTGCTTTTTCCAGGTTCTAAGTAGTTTAAATGTATTTATTTATTTATTTCCTTTATCTGTTGACTAAACCATAATTATTATTGCTTTTTAGAGCAGTTAGGTTATTCCTGCAGTTGTCCTGCTTATCTGTATTTGGTGGAAGGTGTATTTTTCTACATTGCGTTTAATTAAAAGAAAGCATTTTAAATACTTTCAAAAACGTTGTTCATTACTTCAGGATATCCTGCTGCTTTACTGTACCCCCTATACCTCACCTTCAAATTCCATGCTCGCCTTTTCTTTTACCAGGGCTGCATTATACAAATTTCTTAGTCTCTAATGATGGTAATCTCTGTGGAAATTTTAGTATATGCCTTATTTTTGAATTTTGGGTAGGAAACAATATAATTAATGTCACTTCCTGAGGCAAAAACATGTGGAGTAAATACTCCACACACAGCTTTCTCTTTTTGCCAGAGATTTCTCAGTGACAAAGAGAAGACATTTATAGCTCTGGTCTCACACCACTGGCACTAATATGATGCATAAAACTAGTTTTCATTTCTAGTCACCTGGAGCAGGGTTAATGTCACTCTCTTCCTAGCCCTTAGATGATGTCTGCTATTCCTGATGTCTCCTTGGTAAGTTCTTGCTGTTGGCAGTACTAGTATCCACTGGAAGGATGCTATCTCCTGACCTTTTCCATGCTCCCATTACCAGGAATTCCAGATGCTTTCAATTCTCTATTACAATTCTCTATTACTAGGAGAAGGCCAAAGTGACTTTCCCCACAGCTCTATGTGTTTTGTCACCTGCACTAGAAAGTCATGCTGCTCTACCTGATAGTGGTTTAAAATTGCAAAACCTTTAGTTTATACTCTACAATCTAATTCTACCATTTTTTCCTGTTTTCTTGTTTGATGGACAGTTGTTTTTTAAATGTGCATTGTAGAAAAAGATAACTAGAGAACACCTAGTTGATTCTTAGATCGATCTATCTCTAATTCAGAACTTTATTTGAAGTTTTAAATAATATACCTTTGATATCTATTTTTGTGCTACAGGGATGTAGTCCTTTGTATTGTACAGGCTTCCTGTAGTTAAGATCTGTTCATCAGTTCTCCTTTGTTTCCATGGTACTCGTACTCTTTTTATCAAAACATCTATTCCATTTTAATGACTATTTTGTATATTAGGTGCTATTCTCCAGGAGGTCAGATAGTAGGCTAAATTCTCATTGCTTAGAATAAATAAGCACTCATTAAGCATTAGGTGAATGAATGATTACATCTTGATGAGGCATTCTGGAAGAAAAGAAAGTTTCATTTCTTAGTCTCTCTTATAATCTGCAATATGTAAATATTTGGTAGTTATTCTGTCCAAAAATCTCTCTATAGATCCTTACTTCCTGTGGGACATTTTATATTCAGGGTTATTTAGCTTTCAGAGAATTTGTTGTGAGTAGCAGTAGCTAATTCTGGCTGTTCAGACAGAAAAACAATTAGAAGGAGGTTTGGTAGCTGGTATTCAAAATAATGAGAATCAGTTTTGGAGTCAGGTAAAAATTAAGGGAGCTTTGAAAGAACAGTCTGGTCCAGATGCCAAAACTGCTGAGTTATCCCTTTTAGACTACCACTGGGGCTGATGATTGTAATTACACCTACTCCTGTATTTGTCTTCCAGGACTTACTGATTTTTGTGGAAATGACCCTTCAGTCTAGATCCTGTGCCTTTCTACTGGCTACTATGAGCTTAGGGAGAAGAAAAAACCATTTCTTTCTTTGACTTTTGAAGTGGAATTTAGATTTTGTGCCCCTCCAAAATTCTCACTGTAGAGAATGCCACAGTACTTGGAAGTATGTTTGGATGCTAGACAGCTTAATAAGAACAATAACAACAAAAATTACAATTGTCCATCAAAAGTCTCTGTTCATTCTCATCTGAAGGTCCTGATGTAAAGATTAGACGACCAGGAGAAGATGAATTTAAGCCACTCGGCAAGGCTTTATTGGAATACATGCCCTCGGGCCAAATTCCCCATCCATCTGAGCGCCTCTCTCGGAGAAATGGTGCTGGATCTTCTGTGCACAGAGAATTTCAAGAAAACTCGGTCAGGAAGGGGAGGGCTTGGGGACAGGAAGAGAAGGCCAGAGTCCTTCCTGGATAGGTCAGGAAAACCCGCTGACTGACAGGAGGCATGTTCACTGGTGGCGTCAGGCTTGCTGCTGCTCCGCAGCTGCTGACAGGTTCCCCTAATTGGACATTTTGGACCCTGACCAGACCTAACCGGGGCCTGGGGAGAGTGGCCCTGCGGATCGCCACTACCGTCCAGAGAGACCCCATATCGTCTTCCCCAGAGACCCCTTCTTTCTCCGTCTCTCTGGACCCCAACTTGTGGAGTAAGCCCACATGGCGCGCCCCCCCCCCCCTTCTAAGTGATAGCTGGCATTGAGGGTTTGTCCCATCTGGGTCGCCAGAAACACCCGGAGCGAGAAGCAGAAAACACCGTTTATTCCAGAGTATAGAAGCTTAAATACACTCTTGGACCAATCAGATCCAAAGGTCACAAAGGGGTGTGTTCTGGCAAGAGCACAGTCTATTAGCATAGAATGGGGAAAGATGGAAGGGAGGGGTTGAAGGTATTGGAGAGTGCTCCTACAGGTATTGAACCTAGGATCTTGTGCATACTAACATATTTCTACTAATGAACTCTGCTCCCAGTCCTGTCCTAGTTTAAGGAAAATAAAAACAAACTTTACAGGTGTGCACAACTTACCTTCTTTATTCTCTAATGCCCTATTTGTCTTTTTTTCCTTCTATTTTTATGGCTCTGTTTAAATCCTTTGTTAATACTGTTCCATCAACTACTGATTGTCCCTCTATACCATCCAGTTAGTTTTTTTTCTATTCATGTGCTAATAACTTTTCTTGAGCAAAAGCAGTTTAGTATTAGGGACATTGGGTTGAGAGTCAGAAATTTTTGGTTTTAGCCTAGCACCATGTAACCATGTTATTCATGTAACCTTGGGTGGATTTCTAGATATATTCTTTTTATATAAAATGGAGATAATACTATAAGATTTTGGTGAGGATCAAATGAAACCTGTGTATGAAAGAAAGCTGTGTAAACTATACTGACTAAGGATACAGCATGATTGCTTTTTTATTTGCCTTGTACCTTATACCTTGCCTTACACATAGTAAGGCTTAATATATTATTAATAATAATTTTTTTAGACTTTCTCTTAAGATTTTCAATTAAAGCCAGGTGCAGTGGTGCATGCCTGTAATCCCAGCACTTTGGGAGGCTGAGACAGTAGAATCGTGAATTCAAAGCCAGCCTCAGTAATGGTGAAGTGCTTAAGTAATTCAGTGAAACCCTGTCTCTAAATAAAAAACACAAAATAGGGCTGGGGATGTGGCTCAGTGGTTGAGTACTCCTGAATTCAGTCCCTGGTATCAAAAAAAGGAAAAAGATTTTCAATCAAATCTTAGACTTTGGGATCAAAAGACACGTACTTTTTGATATAATTTTAAAGTTATAACAGATTATGAGGAATATGTTATAGCCATCTTTTTATTTTGTTGAAGTGCAGTTTAATGTTTAGTGATTATTTTGGTTTGAATAAAATGTTCAGTTTTCTTATATTGTAGTATAATTTACTAGGTTTCAAAATCTATCAAATAAATTATTTGTGTTCAGTTGAATAATGTATCTCCTTGCTTAATCACAGTTGATGGTCTTCTTCAAACTAAAGAGTGATTTGAGGTTTCTATTCAAAAGCATACAATATGGAGCAGACCCAGCTGGCAACTTTTAACATTTCAAAAAGAGGGAGAAAATTTGTGGAGATTTAAAAATATTGTTCATTCTTATAAATGGTTTTATGTTTTCTTTCATCTCTTTTAGCATCATAAAATTTGGTGTTTAAGTGGAATACTGTGCATAAATAGGTCCTGTATACAAAGTTGTGACTCAGCAAATCTAGTAAAAATAACATATGCTGTGCCTTTCATCTGGGAGATTTGTGTTTTTAGTTTATTTTAGTTATATGCCTAGCTTCTCTTAGATATTTACGTTGGAAGAAACAAGTACACAAATAAGTTTTGATGAAAAATATCAGAATTTGATAAAATCAGGCTTTATTAAGCAATTGTGTGGTTTTAGAAAATCAACTAGATGTTGTAATTAGGTGCTGTTCTATTGTCTAGATACAGATTTTAAACTTTTTCAATTATGAAGAGAAATCAGACAGCTACATATAAGGCTTTTATTCTTGGTTTTTTTCAAAAATAAAGATTAGTTAATTTTTAAATATTATTAAGGTATAGTTAATTAGGGCTGTTTATCATAAAATTCTTATTTATCAAGAGGATGAGAAGACAAGCCACAGACTGGAATAAAATATATTTGCAAAAAATAATAATAAATAAAAATAATAATAATAATAAATAAAAAATATTTGCAAATGATGTATTTAGTAAAGGACAATTATCCACGATATACAGAGAACACCTAATAAGAAAATGAACAGCCTAATAAAGATGGGCACAAGACCTGGATAGATATTTCACCAAAGAAGATATTCAGTGCCTTAATCAGCTGGGGCTGCTCTACCAAAATTCTATAGACTAGGTGGCTTAAACGATAATTTGTCCCAGTTCTGAACACCGTAAAGTCTAAGATCAAGGTGCTGATAGACTTAGTTCCTTATGAGAGCTTTGCCTGTCTTCAGGTGGCTGCCTTTTTGCTTTGTTCTCAGATTGTGGAGATTCAGAGAGTTTTGGTCTCTTCTTATAAGGATGCAATCCCATTGTGGGGGTCCCACCCTCTTGAGCTAGTCTAAACCAAATTACCTCCCAAACTCCACCTCCAAATACCATCCCACAGGGGTGAGGACTTCAACATAAGAATTTTAGGAGAACAAATAGTCTGTAACCTGCAGATGGCAAGTAAGCATTTGAAAAATGCTCAGCATCATGATATCATTAGGGGATCCCAAATGAAAACACCAATGAGATAGATACTACCACATGCCTAGTAGAATGGTAAAAATCTAAACACCAAATGCTAGCAAGGATGTGGAACAACAGGAACTATATCATTCATTGATGGTGAGAATGCAGAATGGTGTAGCTACTTTGGAAGAGAGTTTGAGAATTTCTTGCAAAAGTAAGCATACTCTTATCCATATGATCTAGCAGTTGAACCCCTGTATTTATCTTGATGAATTGAAAACTTATGTCCATGCAAAAACCTGCACACAGATATTTATAGCAGCTTTATTCGTAATTACCATAACTTAGAAGCAACTGTGTCCTTCAGTAGGTGAATGGATAAGGGAACTGTGTTACATTCAGAGAAGGAGATATGCAGTGCTATAAGGAATTGATTTAAAAAACTATGGAAAGACATAGAGGAAACTTAAATCCATACTACTAAGTGAAGAAGCCAATCTGAGAATGCTACATACTGTGTGATTTCAAATTATGTGACATTTTGGAAAAGATAGAACTATGGAGACAGTAAAAAGACCAGTGCTTGCAAGGATTTAATGGGGAGGATGAATAGATAGCATTCAGAGGATATTTTAGGGTAGGGAAACTATTCTGTATGATATTATCATGGTGGGCCCATGTCATCATATGTTTGTTAAATGTGTAGAATTTATAAATACTAGTAGTGAACTCTGATGTAAATTATAGACTTTGGGTGGTAATGATGGCAGTGTAGGTTCATTTATCGTGACATGTACCGCTTCTGTGGGAGATGTTGGTAGTGCTGGAAGTTGTGTATAGTGAGGGTCAAAGGGTATATGGAAACTCTCTGCACTTTGTTTAATTTTGCAGTGAACCTAAACTACTCTTAAAAAATAAAGGACAATTATCCACGATATACAGAGAAGACATTTAAAGAAGACATTTAAAATTCTTTTTCCTACTTATAATGGGGAAAAAAGACTTTCAATTTAGTTATCAGGCCAAGTCTTCTTATTTCAGCCTTTATAGTGCAAATCAGTACTGGCTACCCACCTTGACTTAGTATCAAATGCAACAAGTTTAAAGGCCTGGTCCTCAAGACTGCTCCCACTTCAGCCAAAAATCAAGTCCTTCGGCATTCATACTTCTCAATTAACTCACTCAGGGGGTTCCTAATGTGCCCTCATCCCACCTTTCCATGAGACTCCTCATTTCAGATGCCATCCACATATGGTGGGGAGCAGGGTGGAAGTTCCTGGGAAAGACATGTAGGGTGAGGTTTGGGAAAATTCTGAACAGAGTTTCTGTGTCCTCTCTCTGTATACTCAGGGCACATCTCCCCAGCATCTCTGTGGGTTCACCAATCAGAAAGGTCCCCTCACTTCAGTGCCCAGACTAAAGTGCAAGACTTTGTGATTAGGTGGGATTGATTGAACATTTGCTACATAGTGGTTGAACTGTAAATTTCCAGCCCTGTTTCCCTCCCCAGAGGTTGGACTGGGCCAAACCCTCTAATCACAGGATTGGTCTTTCTGGTGACCAGCTCCCATCCTGAATTTCCGTTAGAGTAAACTCTGGTATGAATCAAGGGGCTTAAGAGTAGCAAAGATAATCCAGACACCTGAGACACTTGGCTCTGCCAAGAATGAAGGACAATGGAAGACAAATTCATCATTGGGTTTTGAAAAAAAATACTGGCTCATGAAAACCTAACAGTTGTTTTTGTTTGTTTAATTTATAAAAATGCACCATGGAAAGCTGAGATATCTGAACGTGTTTAAGATTGAGAGGTTAAGGGCTGGGGTTGTAGCTCAGTGGCAGAGCGCTTGCCTAGCATGTGTGAGGCACTCGGTTCGATCTTCTGCACCTCATAAAAATAAACAAATATGGGAGGCTGAGACAGGAGAATTGCGAGTTCAAAGCCATCCTCAGCAACAGCGAGGCCCTAAGCAACTCAGTGAAACCTTGTCTATAAATAAAACACAAAATAGGGCTAGAGATGTGACTCACTGGTCAAGTACCCCAGAGTTCAATCCCCAGTACCAGCCCACCCCCCAAAAAAACCAAAAAAACAAATAAAGGCAGTCTATCCATCTACAACTGCAAAAAATTAAAAAAAAAAAAAAAGATTGAGAGGTTAAGAGGAAAAGTTGATTTATTGATCTCTATTCTAGTATTTTAGTGGTTTAGACTTCATAGCTATTTAAATTTTTATTCATGATGCAGTTTTGAATTTTGTATTTATGATTTTATGCATAAGTGTATTTCTTTTGATAAAAAAAAAAGAGGACTTTGGGAAGATCAGTCAGTAGAATAGGATACTTTTCCCTATTTGACACTTTACAAACAGATGACCTTAAAAACAGGCGAAAACTTTTTAAGGTTGCTTGTAAGTTGCTTCATTGGACTTATTTTTTTTTTTAATAGCAAGTTATTTCAAAGTGTATTAGGTGTCTACTTTCTCCATTGAAGTGCTTAGTTATATTTTTCTCTTGCAGATTGATTATACCGGAATAGAGCCTTCCAGTCCCTGCAATAAATGTTTGTCTCCAGTTGCGACACCTTGCATTTGTACCATTAACTTCACACTGGAAAAGTCGTTTGAGGTCTGTGTTTCCAAGTAAAATGTTAGAAAAGCAATGTTTCAAAAAATATTGATAGTCTACTAACCTTTATTTTTAGGTACTTTCTTCTTATAGAGGGAACTCAGTTTAATTTATCAGAATACACCTTTAAGAAAGATTGTTTTATATGCTTGACTATTGCATTTTGCAATATGATTAAGAAATTATTTGAGTGGTTTACTTTAGTACTTTAGATAAAATTATGTGGTGTCACTTTATCCTTTCACTTCAAAATTTTGTAACTGTAAAAATCAATTTTATGTCATTTATATCATCTGCATTGTATTTTAAAATCATTGCTCATATTGCCTACTTTTAATTATAAAACATTTTACTTTGGAAAATACCAATTGTCTCATTATTTATTTGGATAATTTTTCTGTGAGATGTGAAGCATTACCAAAAATGCAAATACTTATTAACACTTTACTGATCCTTTATATGTTGATAAATACTTGAAACTCTGTGTGAATATGTGTGTGTGTGTGTGTGTGTGTCTGTCTTTTGCATTCTGATATGCCATTCTTGGGTCACTAAGCATTTCTGAGGGACCTAAAAATTCAGAATGGGCATGAAAAGAACAATTTGTACTGTAATCTGCAAATTGAGCTTTAAAAAATTATTATTCAGGGTGCAAAACTGCTTTAATACATGCCAACATTTTAGATGTAATGTATTTCAGATTTTCTAAAGGTCATGATAACTTTAGTAGTAGTCCTTATAAGATTGTTGCCACATAGTGGTTATAGTTGCTCTTGTGCTGAGATGAAGCACAGGATAAATGCTGCCTTTGAAAAAAACCATGAAAACTTAATTATTTAACTTTATTTCATGAGAAATAACATATATTTAATGTATTTCTAAAAGTCCAGTTTTTCAATGTGATGGGAAAACTATGAAAATGCAGTAATTTTTGCTTTTGTCAGAATAGGCAGAATTGAAGAAATGAAACTTGAAATGATTTAGAAGCTCCATTGGTCCTCCTCCACTTATAAAAACCTATTTCAGAATTTCTTTTCTGTAAACATGGTCAGCCTCAGATTCAGTCTTTTGTATTTTCTTTGTTTCTTCATAAACTTTTAATTGGATTAAAAGCCTTTTTGGGGAACTTGAAGTAGGTTACTTTGTCTTGGTATTCACTGAAAGGATCTCCTTTTCAGTTTATAAATTGAAATTACTGTACTGATTCTTAATTGAAATGATACTCTTTTTTCCCACAGAAGGCACATTTATCCTGTTCCTGTTTCTGTGATGTAATTTTGATAGAAAAGTCTTGCCCAAGTTATTTTGAAGTTGGCTCCACTAAGTATATTACTTTTATTGATTATTATAAAATGACTCATTATCTAAAATACTCAATTATTAATTTATTGTTAATATTATACACTGTCCTATTGAGAAATTTTATATCTTCATTCAGTTCAGCATTTATTTGCTTAGATAATAAATGAAAGTTTGACTGACCATTATCCTTTGGAAAAGTTGATGCTAATTGAGTGAAGACCAGTCTGAATTAGAAAATTTTAGATAGAAATTAGTCCAGGGTAGGATAACAGTGCTTCAGGGTTATTTTTAAATGTAAATAGTACTGTTTTGAAGTATTTAAGGATAGTTTAAAAATTTACTTTTGGTTTTTTTACCTTTTTCAACCTTATTTACAATTGTACCATTTTAAATTGCTAAGTATTTGTAGAATTTACCCTAGACCCGTTATCACAAATTATAAACTAGTAAAGTCCAAATTACTTAGCTTTTGAAAACATTTTCCCTGTCTTTTCTCTAGGGCAATGTGTTCATGTATTATGGGCTGTCTAATTTCTATCAAAATCATCGTCGTTATGTGAAATCTCGAGATGATAGTCAACTAAATGGAGATCGTAGTGCTTTGCTTGTAAGTAAAATGGTGAAATTTGAAAATGTGGTATCTGCAATAATAGCATATGGTAACCATTTGGTTAAAAACGTTAAGTATTTGATGTTAGGATAAGATTAAAATTATTTGTCATTTCTGGTTTATATAGTGAGGGGTTTTAGTTACAGTATTTTTTTTCCTGGAATTTGTATAGCTTTATGATTTGTATAGCTTTATGCTGCTTCCTCCAGAAACAAGCTTTCTTCCCCACTCCTATTCTCTCTTCCTTATTCACATAGCATCTTCATAACACATAATTTGTAATTATGAATTTGTTTACTTATTTATTATCTGTTTTACTAACTACACTGTAAACTCACGAGAGTAGGGAACATGACTTTCTTTAATTACCACGTTCCAAACATCTGGCTTGAGCTTAGTGCATGGAAAGCATTTAATAAATATTGAATGAAAATAGACTTTTTTATTGTGGCTTTTACTTTGTATTATACTTGGTTGTGCATAGATATATTTTCTCTGTTACCTTCTGAGTTGCTTAAAAGCAGAGATTTTTTTTCATTTTTCTTTTTCTGGCATCTAGCATGTATATGGTGTATATTAGGGACTCATTAAATTGTTTTCCTAAGCCAGTTAATGCCATGTACCTAGCATTGCTTAGCTCAGTGTCTGACACACAGGCAGTAAATATTTTCCTTTCTTTTAAAATTTTCTAAGAATTTAGCAGCTAGAATACATTTGCCCTGTTATAAGTTTATTTATATTTAATAACATGTTAAAATCACTATCAAAATGTTCAAAAAGTAACAGGCCAGTTACATACGTTTTCTGTCTTCATGGTCTTGGAGCACTAACTTTATCAATGTAGATGACTCAGGGACCAAAAAACTGAGAAGTCAAATATTGAAGAAACCTTATGAGAATCCCAGTCACGTTTCCTTCTCTTGTCTTTTCACTCATGTGGTGCTTTTACTAGTCTAGATGTAGAGAATGCAGATATTAAGTCAAGGTTAGTGGGTAATGGAATAGCCCTAAGAGGTCTAGCTAGGGTCTCATTAGTTTTAAATTGGGATTATTTTGGTCTGTTACATGTTTGAGACATGGATTAATGTTGCCTGAGAGTCCCAGAACAAGTCTCAAGCATTTGTCTAACCTCAGACTTATAAGTGAAACTTCCTTTAATCAAGGAACTCATCCAAGAAACTAGAACCTCTATTCCTTTTGTTTCCAGTTTAAGATTCTCTTTATTATATCACAACTTGGATTGACAATAGACAATTTCTTAATTTTTTTTTCCTCAGGCAGAAAGCTCTTTATGCTTATGGTTTCTATGTTGCTATGAAAATTGAAAATATACTAATTTGATATGTATATATAACAATATATGTAAGTAAATGTTCCATTAAAAAGGTAGTATAATCCAATTTGAGTCTTTAAGTGTGGTGTTATTTATAGCTTGTTTCATTTCAGATTCATTTTATATGTATTACGAGTGAGAAACATGCATAGATTGAATTTTTAATCAGTAACTGGGAATAGCTCATAGTTCTTCCAGAGGCATAGGTGATAATTTCTCTCTCCTTTTCCTTCTAAAAACCAGAATCCCAGTAAGGAATGTGAGCCTTATCGAAGAAATGAAGACAAACCAATCGCTCCTTGTGGAGCTATTGCCAACAGCATGTTTAATGGTATGATATAGATACAAACATAGGTATAGATAGAGACGTGTATAGTTAGGACAGTTTGTACAACCTTACTACCAATTTGTTCATGCAGTAAACATGAATGAAATTGAGAAATTCAGTTTTAAGATAAATACTCAATTAGGTCTTAAATGGAGTTTATAATGCTTTGTGACTTCCTTTTGAGCATTCTTACAAAAGACTGGATTTCTTTCTCTGAGAAGAAAGAAACAGAGATATTTTTCTAATCTTCCTATTTCATAAACTATAAAGGCCAAGCTACCATTCATACTGACTTTATTTATTCCATTAAAAGGGAGAGATACAGTTATCATTTAGAGCAGCACTGTTATTTAGAGTAGCACTTAAGTGTGGGCCATGTAGGTAATTTTAAGTTTTTTAGCAGTCACATGGAAAATCCTCAAATGAAACAAGTGAATTAATTTCAGTAATACATTTTGTTTAACCCTATATGCCCATATTATCATTTTAGCATGTAATAATATGTAAAAGTTCTTGAGATATTTTATGTATATATTTTTACTAAGTCCTTGATACCTGACATACTTATGTACTTACTGAATGTATTTATTTGTACTAACCATATTTCAAGGGCTCAGTAGCAATGCATGCCTAGTGGTTACCATGTACTGATAAGAGAAATACTTAAGCCCAGGAGTATTAGGAATGTGTTACTGAAAGGAAGAGAGATGGATTTACCTTGCAGTTTCATTTGGGTTAATATTAAAATATTTGATCTTATATCAGCTAGCCATCCTATCATATAGCAAAGTGACATCTGCAATTGAGGAAGAAGTCCCTCTAGAATTATAAAGTTGCTATTGTTAATTGACATCTGAACAGAGAGTAAATGTGAATCCTGTCTTCTCTTTCACACTCACATTTGAAAGCAAATACCAGATCCTCATTTCTTGTAAAATAAAGCAAGCGCTATAAACTTTTAGTGCTATGGATTTTTAGTAGATATTAGTAATATTTTCCTTTTCTTATGTAGATACATTAGAATTGTTTCTGGTCGCCAATGAATCTGATCCTACACTTATGCTCATTCCTTTGAAAAGGAGAGGTATTGCTTGGTGGACAGATAAAAATGTGAAATTCAGAAATCCTCCTGGAACGGAAAGCCTGAAAGAAAGATTTAAAGGTAGACATTACTAATATCCCCTTAAAAAAAATAAACTCTGGAGTTTTAATGAAATGCCTTAAATTTTCTATCTTTGGAATTTTTAAAAAGTTTATGCCTTCAAAAGAATACATTTTTCCTCAACTTCCTACCAAGTTGTGTAACTGTTCTTGTGTACTAAAATTCTAAAAGAAATGTATACTTTTAATCATGAATACAATTTCTCTGGTGTTTTCTTACAAGTGCTTAAGTTATAATCTTTTAAAACTGTGGCAAAGTTTGTTTTGAACAAGCCTCAATTGTTTATAATTCAGATTTGTGTTTTGTTTTATGCCTCCTTAATTTCTCACTGCAGTATTTCCTAACATAATTTTGCACTAAGCAATCTGCCTTTTGGTATATACTTAGTTTCCTTTTTTGCATTGTCTTAATTGAGATATCAACCAAGTCTTTGTAATTTTTTGTTGTTATAGGAGGAATTAGTTTCTCTGTAGATTTGAAGACTTCCTTAGAATAAGAATACATTTATACCTTTGAAAAGAAGAAAAATACACAGATTATGTATTGCACATTTTTGTTTTAGTGGAATGTGAGTTTTCATTAAAACTCTTAATAAACTAGAATACGTTGTTTTTCCATTTCTCTCCCCACACTTCAAGATACAACAAATCCAGTAAACTGGCGTAAACCAGTATACGAGCTTGATCTCGAAGATGAGGATAATAATGGATTCATAAATGAGGATTTTATTGTTTGGATGCGTACTGCTGCATTACCTACTTTTCGTAAGTTGTATCGTCTTATCGAACGGAAAAATGATTTACATCCAACATTACCAGCTGGACGATACTATTTGAATATCACATACAGTATCCTTTTTTGGTTATGTATACACATTCATAGAACTTGAAAGGAATCTAGTGCAGCTTAATCTCAGTTATGTATCCTGTTACTTTGTGGTTAGTTTTGATCTCTCCATTTATATGGGTATGTGGGCATGAGAATGTATCTTTTAATTTATATGTTCTAGAAATGTCTTAAATTTGTATGGCTTGGGTTTCAAGTGTCACTTGGTAAAATTACTTCAAATATAGGTTCTTGATTTAATAAGCTAGATATTTTTACAAGGGAAAGTATAACTGAGCTTAATATAAAGGGTAATAATATACATACTAAATAGGTGTTGATGGTGCTGAATTCTTTTAATGTGTATTTTTAGATAGTAAAAATCAGATGTATTCATACCAAATATTATTCATAATTATTGATGTATTCATAGTATCATAGTTTTTATTATTAGCTCAATTGTTCTATATTAATAACTTAGGTTTACTTTCAGTGCTGATATTGATCACATTCTCACTATATGTCATTACTATGCTGAGTACTTTCCCTGAGTTAATTTGTTTAATTTGAGCAGTAACATTATGAGTTAGGTATCATCTCAATGTTATAGACAAGAATATAGGAACTTAGAGCATTTAAATAGTTGGCTTGAGGTTACACAGATAGTAATTACAAGAGTTGGGGTTCATAACCAGTGTGTTATCCCCAAAGGACATGACTTTACTATCAGCCACCACCATAGGCTGCATTCCCTAGCTAGTTCACCCAGGTAGTCAGACCAGCCATGTCTACAGAGATGCAAACTATTTTTTAGCGGGGATATATTGGGCAGTTCCTTTTATTCTAAACAAAGCCCTTACATTGTTTAATCTCTAGCCCATTGTTTGTTTACACTGTGAATGAAAAAATTCCTAGATATTAACATTTTTAAATATTTGCTGATTTTTGCATTTTTAATTTTTATAATCTTAAGTGAGCCATAAGTATGTAGTTTTGGTTTAGAATGGATTAGTAAATGACTGAATTATATCAGTTTCAAAATAAGTATTGATTTGAATCCTAGACTCTGTTAAACCTGAATATACAACTAAATATAACCCTGATGGTGGCAGATAGAAAGTGACCAATTTTTTGAAACCAGGCCTTCACAGGAGCAGTTGTGGCCACGCAGACCCACTTCAGGTCCTGGTAGGAAGAATGTTACTCAGAGGGGATAGCCAAAATGGATATCTCCGTCACAACTAGCATCGCACAGATCTAGTGAAGAGTAAGGGCAGATATCAGTGTGTAGCCTGATACAGAGCATCAGGAAAGTGTACAGCACCGTGAAATTTTTACTTGACATAAAATTTGCATTCAGAAAGTCAGCAGCAGGGCCCCAAATACTGAAAGAGCTGTTAGGAGAAATGCAGCGTTCTTGTAGGTTAAGACAGGAATTTGGACCTGCCAAATATCAAAGGTTCATTATCAAAATGGGGTATAAAGTGGGAAGTAGATGTTAGAATTAAGGCAGAAGCCCATCTTTCAAAAGTTGGGATACACAGAGAAAGAGAAATTGTTATGGGTGATTTGATATTGTATCTGGTTCCTGGGTCATTGGATTAGGTCCACCTTTTAAAATTATTCCTGCCCCAGGTTAGGATCGCTTTAAGAAATTAGTAGATCTGAGCCTGCCATTTGGAATCCAGGGACATTGCAGAAACTATAGAAATTGTTGGGGCCTAACACTTGATTCAAAACATGGTTTGGAAGAAGTTGTACCCTTATTCAGTAGGGACTTAGTTATCTCTTCTTCTCTACCCTAACTCTTGCCAGAATCCTAGAACTGGTCCATGTAGATAATTCATGGAAGGGGGACACCCTTTCTTAAATCTTAACCATCATTTTTTACTTGTACTGTTTCAGTCATATACTTACTCTGTCATAGCATGTGTTATGTTATTGGTCCCAAATCAGCAATTTAGAACTTTAGTATTTTGCCCTTTTGCCCTTATACTCAGAGCTTTCTTAGTCTCCTAGTCACACTCTTGTTATATTTGCTTTTTGAGCATACAGAGACTTCTAGTTCCTTGATTCTTTCTTTTTCTCCTGGTCTGTCAATCTCTTCTTCCTTTGTGGGCTTCATTGCTGTTCATCTGAAATATTTCATTATACCCCTCCTTTGTAATGAGTTCAAAACCACCTGAGAAACTATATAACTCTTAAGTTTGATTATTTTAGTAAAATATTTTGGCTCTTACTGCTAACATTTAATTTGCTTCATCAGCCTTTCAAGATAATAATTTTTTGTGATTCAGAACATGTGAGTAAGATATTTGTGTATCATAATTATACAAATGAATTACAAGCAATTAAATGTCAACTTTAAAAAATTGTGTTTTAAACATGAAGTGACTAGAGATGGAAAAATCTTCCTATACCCTCTTCAGATTACCCTGTACATTCTTTTGATGGACGAAAAAGGATGATCTTGAGCACTGTTTCATGGATGGGAGGAAAAAATCCATTTTTGGGGATTGCTTACATCACTATTGGATCCATCTCTTTCCTTCTGGGAGTTGTACTGCTAGTAATTAATCATAAATATAGAAACAGTAGTAATACTGCTGACATTACCATTTAATTTTATATTCTGAAAACAAATCTACTGCATGTGTATCAAGGCCAGTTCTATTCAACCTAAGCTTTGGAACGCTGATGTCTGGTTAGTATGTCATTTTGAAGTTGGCACATAACTGTTTTTTCCAAAACATTCTTTGTCTTTTGCTTCTTCCCTATGAATGACTTCAGAAAATATATGATGGGTATAAAAAATTAGCTACACTGATCATATCAACACTGTAACTGCTAAAATGGCATTCTAATGTTTGCTTTTTATTGGGACAGGCCACATGATGCATAGAGCCTCTTTTATGTGAAATGCATCTACTGCTTAATTGTTTATGCTATGTTGATAATATCATATTGACGTATGATGCTGTATATGTGTACCTATGGTGTGAAGAAAGGAATTACAAGATGTATGAGTGTAATGACTTGCTAACTTTTCAGGATTCAGAGTTACAGAAAAATGAAGAAAACCAAAATCTAAATAAAACACTTCATCATTTTCATGTGTCGTGTGTAAAGGCTTAAAGTACCATCTTTGTTGAGGTGGTTCATGTATACAATTTATTACAGTTCTTTGTTAAGCTTAGCTTTCATTTCAGAGGACATGCTTATTACCTTGTCTGGCATAGAAATTAATGCTCACTTCTAAAGAGGTCAGGTAGGTCCTGGATAGGAGACTTTAAAATTCCTCTTCATTTGGTTAAAATGTTGCAGTCATGAACCCCAACTCACTTGAAATGTTTATACATGTGATCATTTCCCTTGAAGTTTATACTGCATAAGGGAGGAAAGAGTATAGATGAGATGGAAAAATTGCTTGGTAGATGATCATCTGCCTCAATTGTAAATCAGATGTAAATGTGCAGAGAAGACTATTTTCATTCTTGTGATAGTTAACATTCAGAAAATCACTTCAGCATTGAAAATACCTCAGGTTCTTATTTGGTAGGTAAGTGTTTTGACTCGAGTACTAATATTCCAGAAAATTTTGAAACTTTAATTTCCACTATATTTCATTTAATTTGCATACAGGTCAGACTTGAATGTGTATACACATTCTCTTCATTTAAGACACCAATTGGTTGGTTGGTTTTCCTAATACATTACTTTAAAAAGATTCCTACTTAAATTCTGGGGATTTGTAGTATGTACATGGCAAATTATAATATATATATGATTGAAGTTATTTTCTACTAACGAATTATTTTAATATTCCTCATTGAATAAATGGTGTAATTTGTTTGCTATGAATTTATTCTTGAAGTGAATGTAAACTTATTTTTCCACATGCATGAAAATATATGTATCAATCAGAGCTAACTTAATTGCATTGAAATTACTTTTTTAAACTAAAATAACTCATGTTTATGTAGAAGAATGCCTGTTTATTCAGTTTGCCATGATTTCTTTCAGTTATTTGAAATCAGAAGGTCTGAGTAATGTATCAATTTTAATTAATATGCTTTTTTAAAAAAATCAAATAATGTGATGGTTAATAGAAGAAATGTGCCACACTTCTTAAGTTTTTGTGTAATGTGAAATTCAGTTAAAAGAACTTGTAATTCACAGTGACTTTTTAAACTTATAAAAATATTACTTGCATGAGTTACTTGATGTATGGTTACCTTAAATTTCTGAGTGCATAGGGTATTCTTTATCTAAAAATATTCTTTGTCAGTCCTTCAGAATGCTCTTTATTCTGAAAATTGTCTCTCTTGCACGTGGCAGTTTATTTTCTGGGCTACATCATGAGTGGAGGGAGGTTTCTTCAGTCTTTTCAGATTTAAGTCTGTGCTGTTCAAGGACTCCTATCCTGCGTCTATTGTTCTGACTGGAGGATCAAGGGGTCGCTAAAGAAAAGTTGGAGAACCCTTTGAACACTTTTACAGCTGTGGAGAAGATGGAATCTTAAAATATAATTGGAGTTTTATTTATCTGACAAGTGCATTGGTGATCTTAAGTTCTTCCTGTCTCCCGCCATTTGAGCTTTAAGGATTCCTATTGCTAAATATGAAGAATATGGAACATTCACATGGCATCTGCAAAGCATGAGGGGAGGGAAAACATTTCTTTCTTATAGGCTTTATACTTACATTTTGGAAACGTTGATGTTCTATTCAAATTTCAAAGACTTATTACATTTTAAGGCAACTAGGTTAAGTACATAGCTTGGGAAAATGCATTAATTTGCAGGAAGCATCTTGACATGAAAAATTTCCCAATTGGAGAAATTATTCAGTAAGAAAAAGCTAAGAAATTTCATTGAAATCATAAGGCAGTTAAAGAATAAACTGGAAAAAAAAAAAAAAAACCCTGTATACTACCTACTAGAAAATCAGAGAATTCAGCCAAAAGTAGAGTCAAGTGAATATTGTTTATTGGATAGTTAGAGTTTATTTGTAACCTTGATTATGTTTAAAGATAATATTCTGTCAGTATGTTCTGTTTTAATAAAAATGAACAAAACTAATTTTACTATGTTTAAGTGTCTTGCTAAAATAAATTGGTCCAGTGTGGTTTCTAATGTTTCGTTAGTGAGTCCAGATTTTAACTTCTCAATACCTAGATTTGATAAAATGTCCATTGTTAAATTATTATGTTTTTATTTATTAATCACTCTGATAACATAAATTGAAAGATTTATTTGTATTACTAAGGTATATTTGTTCTTACTTGGAAATGTCAGCTTTTACCTGATTTATAGACAGACTGGCTAACTTTGGTATTATAAGGGGAATGTCTGGTAAACAGAGAGACAAGGATGATTAAAATGAAGTAGGGCACACAGGAGATGAAAAGCCTGACTAGCAAGGGGAGCAGCTGAGAGGTGGGGTTAATGAATTCTGTTCAGCGTATTGCCTCCTGACTTAGAATTATTAAATGGCACTTTTTGTTTAAGTTATAGCATGTTGTTCTTTGTGAACATGGCAATATCAAGGGGAGGTTGAAGGGAGTAGAGAGAGGCTACTGTTAAAGATTTTTGATGCATGAATGCTTGTTGTAGAGTTTGATAATCTAGTAAAGTATTTAAAACCCATTTTTAGCTTGTGCATCATTTGGTAAACACAAAATCACATTTCTTCTAATGTGACTTGAACTTTCAAAATAAATGTGTTGTCCTAAAGCGAATCAGACTATGATGATATATGTATTAGCTTTTATCTATAAAGTTTATTAAAGTAACATGTATACATTGAACAAAAATTAAATAGTAAGTTCTAAAAGCTTTATGATGAGAAGCAATAATTCCTGTCTGAACTTAACTTTCCTCTACAGAGACACTTTGTGATTCTCTGTTACCTCAGTTTATTTAAATAATATGCCTATTGACTATTTTTTGATTTTGTTTTAGATGATATCTTCTTGATAATGTTACATGACTTATCTCTTTAACACATGCTTATCTTCTCCTGTTGTATAGTTACATCTTAATATTGAGTAAATGCATTTGCTATTATTTATGACTATAAAAATAATGTATACTGTAGAGCAAAGCAGTGTATCATGATTACATTTTCCTTTATGTAATTTTGTTTTTCCTGAAATTAATAATTGCCTCATTTTTAACACATAACTTTCTGTAAACCTGTCTTAGAAATTTTCCAAATTCTCTGTCAAGTATACTGTGTTTTTATCAGTAGATTTGAAGGGTTTTTGTACCCACAAAACAGGTAATGTTCTGGTTTTTACTAGAGGTCTATTCTGCAGTTGCCTTAGTGTGTCAGTCTTTACTGGGCTCTCTGGCCTGCTGCACAGCTATTATCCCATGATTTCCCTTTGTCATCCTTGGATGTTGTGTCTCTTGTTTCCTAATTTACTTTATTGTCTACTCAGCATTTCCGAAAACATATACCACTTAGAAGTGTGGTATATGAAAAGTAAAATTTCTGAGTCCTTACATATCTAAAATGCCCTAATTGTACTCTCATATTTCATTAATAGTTTGACTACATATACAATTTTAGGTTAAAAATAATTTTTTCCAGATGTGTGAAGACATTGCTATGTTCATTTTAGCCTTCATTTTTGCTTTTGAGAAAACTAATCTTTAGTTCGATTTTGGATTTCCTTAATTTTCTTTTATCCTTCTGGTTGTTTAGACACTATTGCCTGTCTTCCTTCTAGAATTGTCCAATTTGACCGTTCAACATTATCTTCCTTCTTTTGAATTTGTAATATGTACTTTAAAATATTTTAATTTCTAAGACTTCTTTCACTTGTTTCTAAAATATTCTAGTTTTAGTTTATAGATAAAATATCTTATTTTTCTGAGAACATATGGGGATGCATATGTATAATGTTTTTTGTTTCCTACTTGTTTAGCACCAAAATTTTTTTCTTGTTGCTTGATGTTTTTTCTTGTTCATGTAAACAATTTTCCTCATATTTTTGGATAGTTATGTCAATCTGTTATGTATTAGGCCACAAAAGACTATTTTTTTTAAACAACATATTTTTGTAGATGGACACAATGTCTTTTTATTTTATTGCTTTGCATATGGTGCTGAGGATCGAACCCAGGGCCTCACGCATGCGAGGCAAGCGCTCTACCACTGAGCTACAATCCCAGCCCCACACAAAAGACTATTTTTAAAAGCTCTGTTTATGGGTAGGCTTGAACAGTGATAGGTTTCAGTAACACAGGGTCACTTGGCAAAATATTTATTACCCTGTTCATGAAAGCTTAAATAAGTAATAAATAGTTGACACTTGAGTATTCATAGGTAGACCACATTTTGAGAAGGTTATAGGAAAGAGGTCAGGGACAAACCTGATAATGACCAGTTGAAAACTGTACACAACAGAAGGGTCAAGTCCCCAGGACCCCTGCTTTACTCCACTTGGCCACACAGATATGATCTCTTACAGCCAATACTGTCTCCCATAGGTAGAAGAATGGAGAATTTTCATCTGGAGGAATTAATGGGAGACTGTGAGGTAGAAGGAATGGGCAAGAGACAGACAGGTAAAGGAAAATATATGTCAAGTACAAATTGAGAGGTTGGGTGGAGGATAAGAAAGAAGCAAAATTAAAAGCATTAAAACAGACCCTCTCCCAACCAGCTTTCTTCTGCAGAAGACTAGAGAATTCTTCCTCAGAGAAACCAAACACCAGAGAAGAGGAAGGTGCTTCTTAGTTGGCTTTCTTGTCCATCCCCCTTTTATAGCATCTTTTTGCTGATGATTTTGTTTTAGGCTTTCCCTTGGATTACTATAGGAGCCTGCTAACTGAGTCTGTGGCCCTAGCAATTTTATGTCCATTCCAGCCTTTAATTATTACTAGAGCAATTTTAAGATTGAGTTTTAATTGTAAGAGTGTCCTATTTACTTTTGATAGCTCTAAGACACTTTCAAGGTATAATTTAAATTTATCATCGAAATCAGTCTTTTACTATTACCACAACCCTCCATTTATCCTTCTGCCAAAACAAGCTATTTGTAATTTCCCAAGACATCTGTTCACCTTCTTTGCCTCTGCAGATGTTATACCTCTATGAGGATTTTTTTTCTGTTGATCTGTTTCTCCTTATCCAGGCTTTCCTCCCATAATAATAGCTAACATTTATTGAGTTATCTCATTTGATCTTTATAGCTACCCAATGATGGTGGATTCTATTACCTTCATTTTAAGTATAAAGAAATTTGAGGTATAAATAGGTAACTTGCCTTCAGTCACATCACTCCCCCCACCCCCCAGTGCTGTGGATCAAACCCAGGACCTTAGACCTGCATCCTAGGCAAGTGCTCTACAGAGCTACACCTCCAGGCCCATTCTCATCACTATTTAGTGACAGATTCAGAATCTGTCACTACAGATTCTGTACAACAATATTTTTTTCCCTTTTTACTCCATCTAGGTTCTGTTTTTATAGTTCCTTGTAGTATGCCATGCTTGGTGCCAAATCCAGGTTATTAAATTATGTTCTTACTCTTAGGTCTGAAATGCTTTTAATCTCTGCTCCCTTTATTTTAATTCTACCTTCCTTAAATTTCCCATAGCAACTTTTGTTTTACCAGCTACCTGGAGAGTCATTTCTGTCTGCAATTCAGGTGTACTATTATGTGAGTTTATAGTCCTTATTAGACTGTGTTCCAGAAAGCTAGGGACTTTTAAAAATACCTCCCTGAGCATATTGTAAAGTGTTACATTCATAATGAATAGCCAATAAATTATTTTTCAATAGGAAGTGACTCATGCTCATATGTTTTATGAAACTGTGTATCATACATTAAGGACTTTAGAACCAGAGATAAAGATCATTAACCCAACCCCATAATATTAGTGATAAATAACTGAGGCTTGCAATTAAATAAAATTATTTATTCAATAATAAATGTCAACTAAGAGACAGCAGATGCTTCCTGATTTCCAAAGGTGATCCATGCAATTAATGTGACAGTCAAATAAAATATGGAATTACATTGTAGTACTAGCTCTTATTTTATCTAACCAGTAGTTTTTATACGCTAAAATTCATATGTTCTATATTGCCAAATTGGAAATAGATTAATTATAGGTTCCAGAATCAAATGCATACACTTATATTGAGATCACAAAAAAAACTGGCTTATTTTTGTGCTGTATAGATGCTGTAGGTAGGATGAAAATCAGTTGTTATGCTAGTTTTTTAAAGGAAAAGAAGGATTGGGTAGCTTCTTTGTTAACTTTGCATTAGTAATTGTGAAATATTTTCACATCTGATATTAAAGTCTGAATTTAAACACTATGTATCTCAAATTTTCTACACATCTATATAGATACTGCCAATTCTGTTATACTTTCATGAGTCTTCTGAAGGCAGTATTTTCAAAAGAGCCATTCTGTAATATTACAGAGAGAAAATTCCAAACTGATGTTTTGCAAAGGAGTTTATTTTGAAAGAAATATGGTTCACAGAATAAACTGAGTAAATTTCAAGTATACCTACGAAGATCCAATAAGGTTTGATAGGCACCCACAAATTTCATTCCATAGTTTTCTGATACAATTTACAAAACAGGAGCAAGGAGACAGTGAAGAATCCTGGGACTGAATTACTTGGAAGGAGTCCACCAAGTAATAAATATTTTTAAAATTTATCTTCAATAAGCTCATTATTTTGTACAGTATACATTCATTCACCTAATATTTATGGAGCATTTTCTATGTGCCAATTACTATTCTAGTGCTGGCTAGATGCCAGTGTGTAAAGCAGAGTTTTGAGCACATATTATCTAACTTAGATTCTTAGAAGGGCCATTGCTGCGTGGAAGATGAGTGGAAGGTAGTTGAAGAGTGGAAAGAGGGAAACCAGTTAAAAGGGCCACTGCAGTAATCAGCAGAACATGCTGATGGCTTGGCATGGAGTTGTAGCTTTGGAGATAATGAGAATTGACAAGAGCCATGTTATATTTTGATGCTGTAGCCAAAAAAAAATTTCTAGTGTGTTGATTATAGGGTATGGTAGAAAAAATAGTTTGGGTCTTAAAATGAGGAAAAATGCAAAGAAAAAGGCTTAAAGAAATGGAAAGGAGAATTCTGTTCTGGCTTTAGGTTTAAGATGCTCATTAGACATCCAAGTGGACAGGTCTTGAGTTAAAGGTAAATGTCAGTCTGGAAATTGTCATGTATGGGAGTTGTCATCACATGAGTGGAATTTCAAGCCATGGAATTGGATAGTTCACAAAAAGAGATGAATATAGAAAAAAGATTTTTTTTTTAAAGATGTTTAGAGAATGAGGATCCAAGAAAAAACTAAAAGGAATAGTCACTGAAATAAGGAGTAAAAGAGTATGGAAGACTTGTTAAAATCAAACTCAAACTATGTATACAGTGTTACACTGTATCACATTAATGGCTTATTTTCAACTTAAAAATATGTCTTGAGGGGAGTGATCAACTGTTATATGTTGCTGATAGATGAAGAAGTTGAAAATTGAGATTTACAGTTTAACATGGAAGCTGTTGATGACACTAACAAGAGTAAAAACCTTTAAATGGCATAAGGGGGAAAAATGGGAGGAGAGGGAGACAAGTATAAAGAAATCTTCAGGTGCTTTATTTTGAAGGGGAAGAGAAATGGGATGGCAACTGAAATCAAAGTTGTTCTTTTAAAATTTAGGAATGTGTTTATAGATGGAGTGCTCCAGTAAAAAGAAAACTGCAGTGCACTCACAGGAATATAGAGATCTGCATCTACTGTAGGATCTGTTTAATTGAATCCTTTGTTCTTTTTGAATAGTCATACCTTTCTAGTTTTGTCATGGGTACCTCCTTTAAGTAGTGCTAGAGAATTGGTAAGAAATTCACAATCTCTGTTCTTAGGAAATTTATGATCTAGTTGGATAAATGGAGAAAACAACTTGAACAAGTTCAAATTATAACAGTAAACTAAAAAGCCCTCACACTAGGTGTAACTACGCACAAAGATTTGATTACAGTACATAATTAAAAGGAGGTATATACCAGGTCCTTTTACTCTCTGAGAAGGATGTGAATCAGGTATTTAGAAACCTTGAGGAAGAGAATTTGAATTTAGACAGGTAACCTGGTGGGTCAATTAACACAGTGGGTTATGGAGGGGGGAAAACCCTAAGGGTTAGAAGGAATTTTAACGTTGCCAGTTTTTATCCACACATTACACCTTTGCTAAATCCACGTTAGTTTCTGTTTGAAATGGCAATGGAATAATTTGTAGGAGTCTGTAAAAAGGCAGAAATATCTATTGTAGAACGATAGGTATTTTTAGTTGTACACTCTTAAGGGTAAAGCACAAGGAATAAAGGCACCTGGAATCTTAAGCAAGACTGATGCATGCAAGATATACGGGCAGCCTATCTGTACAATTGCCATTTGACAATTCCAATCACGGAATACAGTACCCTGCTAAATCTGAGCGAGCAAGACTTGAGTTCAGATTTGCCACCCTTTTCTTGACCTCCACCCACCCCCAGTTAAATTTCTCTTCAACATTTCCCCAGACTCAATCGAGTGAGCTGCTTCCACAGTGTCCCCAAACACTGCTTGGGGTGTTCTGCAACAAGATGATAAAAATTGGTATCCTGATACGACTCTTTCCAGCAGTATTCTCGATACAAGGAACATTAACACCTCCCGGCAGTTTCTTAGGTGAAGGAAATAGGATTGTGTCTTTGTTCTCTTGTTTGTAAACAGTGGCTTAAAGGTGAAATCGTATGAAATACAAAACAAGATAACACGGACACAATCTGGGTTTTCTTCCCCCTCAGGTGTAGGCATTCAAAACACTAGTTTTCTCTGATAGCCTAGTCTCCATTAATTTTATCTACACTTGTTAAAGTACTTAAAATATCCCACCCCGTCACTCTGGTCCCAAACGTCGTCCGCTCTTCTATGGAACTGCACCAGAAAAGCACAGGAACCGCTCAAACGAAGTAAACCGCCAGCGGCCTAGGGCGGCTGCAGCTACAGGCCTCTCTCGCCCTTCCTTCGCTTTCTATGGTTAAGCGTGCAAGCCCCTCCTCCGCTCGGACCGATTTCTGTTCTGCGACGCTTGCGCATGGCGAAGAGGTAGTTCCGGTTCCGGCGTGGTGATTTTCGTTCCTGGCGTTCAGTTGTCGCGGTTGGTGGGCAGTAAGTGAGGCAAGATGCTGCGGAATCTGCTGGTAAGTAGCTGCTCAATTTGCTTTAGTGATGAAGGTGAGAGTCGACAGTAGAGTCCAAGGGACTGTGACAAAAACTCTCCAGGAGGTAGGCCGAAGACGCTTTCTGAAGTCACCTTGGCCCGTGTCCTTTTCGCCTGACCTTTTTTTCCTTTCGTTCATTCTTCTGGTCCCTAGCCGTTGCTGGGTGGGGAGGGAAGAGGCTGGGAAGCTGAACACAGAATTGCAGGTTAGACCACCTTGGGTTCTGAGTCACCGCTTCTGTTTAGTGGGTCGTTGATGAGGTTGTAGCCCTGAGGTGAGTAAAACCAAGGTCCCTGGTGAATTTCTGACAATGGGAGAAACAACAGTTCCTCTGCTACTAAAGATACATTTCAATGGTTGTGAGCTTACGAGCACCAGAGGCTGTTTAAAAACTTGAGTCGTTCGGTTTTGGATAGGACTTCAGAACAGTCATGGCCGAAATGTAGCGTTGCTCCCTTCCGGCGATTCTGCGTTGCCCTTCAGGCCTCTATACCGACTTCGAGTATGTGAAATATTTCCCAAAATTTCGGAAAAGTAACTGATCATTTTCTTTTGTAGTAACTGTCTTACTTAGCTTCTCAATATCATTTATTCTAGAAAGTGGAGTACATGTTTATTTCATTATTTAGGCTAAGTATGTAATGAAAATTTTTTAAAAAACAGATTTCAATTAAAAATTTATTAGGCTAGGGATGCAGCTCAGTGGTAGAGCACTCAGCCAGCATGCGTAAGATCCAGGTTTGAGCCCAGCACCACACACACACACACACACACACACACACACACACACACAAATTCTTAGGAAAGACATGATTAAGGGAGTGTTTTGATTGAGTAGGAATCATGCTGGTCTATTTTGCTGTCAAGGAATCGATTCTTAATATGGAAGAGTAGTAAATGGAAACATTTGAGTTTAGACTACTTTAGTTAATCATTTATTTCTGTAATATTTGTATATTGATATATTTTCCTTAAGGATTATGAAAAGCTACTGATTCAGCTCAGGCAAAGATATGAATATGGTCTTTGGAGATTGCCGAATGTCATATATGAAGAACAGAGCAAAGGATGGACAACAAATTGGAAAATCTGGATACTGGTTCATGAATTTTATTATTGACAAATCAGATATGCTTCAAGACTAATTTCCTTCTGTAATATTAAGGATTGAAAGTGGTTGCTTTTCAGGGTTTCTTTAGGCGCTAAATCTGTTTAATGTATGTGGATTTTCCATTTCAGGGTTTTCGTCAAATTGCCCAAAGGACCATCAGCACTGCTTCACGCAGGCATTTTGAAAATAAAGTTCCAGAGAAACAAAAGCTGTTTCAGGTACTGTACTATTTTATAGGAGATTGTTGCTTGTAGTAATCAGAGTACCAAAAAATGGAAATGGGAAATGAACTAGAGATATCTGCTGTGAGAGGTCCTCTTGTATTAGCAAAAGAATAAGAAACTGTTGGTAGCTCACTGAACATTTGCTATATCCTAGAGGCCCTTGGGCAAGTAGAAAAAATGAGAGAAGAAAGGAATAGATCAATGATAAATTGTTTTGGAAGAGTTTATTAGCATTCTTTTGGGAGTTGCATAGGAGCAGACAGAGACGACGGAAAGGATCCAGAAACACAAATATTCTATAGAAATTTAATACATGTTGAAGGATATAGCATGTACACAGGAAAGGATGCAATAAATTAGTATAGACAAAAATAACTTTTTTTTAGTTATTTTATTTAAATGCGTTTCAAAAATAACTTTTAAAGAAAGATTAGATTCCTTCTACATAGTATACTAAGAAAATAAATTACATATGTAAATATTTCCCCTCAAAAATTAAAATATAAGAGAATATTATAATCTTAGGCATGGGAAAGTCTTCTAAGGTAATCTTTGTAAAGCTGAGAAACAGTGAAGGAGAAAAATTACAAGGTCTGGTGACGTAAAATTTATTTATAGTTAACCATAGACAGGGAACAAATTGAGAGCAAAATTTCAAAATACAGCAAAAGGTTAATGTCCTTAGTATATTAAAGAACTCCTATAAATCAGTAAGAGATGTAAGTTTAATTCATCACAGCCATCAGCCAGGAAGGAGGTACATACATCTGAGCAGCATAGCTGGTACCATGTACCTTATTGCCTCTCTCTGCCATAGTTGCATTCTAGACAGACGGAAGCATTGTCAGCCATGGATTATGCCTTTGCCTGGAAACAAAACATGGTCTGTCCTCTGGAGAATCACTACTGGTTGAGCACATCCTGCCTATCCATGGAGTAGGAGTATTACTATGCTGTTGTAGCTGGGACTCAGGCCTTCTATATCATGAAGGGGGCCAACACTTCAAAGTTATTCCCACCGCCTCTTTTTCTTTCCCCATCGTATATTTATTGTAGACCAGCTCAGTCATCTCAGTGTCACCAGGAAATGGTCCTGGCTAGGTGAGGTGGTTCATGCCTGTAATCTCAGTGACCTTAGTGACTTAGGAGGCTGAGGCAGAAGGATTGTAAGTTTGAGGCCATCCTCATCCTTTTATTTTTATCAGCATAAAATAAAAAGGACTGGGGATATAACTCAGTGATGAGTGCCCCTGGGTTCAATCCCTAGTACCACAAAAAAAAAAAAAAAAAACAAAAAAATGGTCCTAACCTTGAGCCATCACCCCTCAGATTGTGTAGCTCATGGGACTGCTCTGGTTTTACTTATTCCTAGAACTGCACAACTGTAGCTTCTTTAAAAATGTAAACCTTTGGACCACAATCTTTTTTTTTTTTTTTAAATGCATTTCAAGTCATAGTACATATACAGAGCTCAGTTTTTCCAATTCTCTGGTTTCAAATCAGATAGAGTCACATTATTTGTGTCTTCATACCTGCACCAGGAGCAATAATGACCCTCTCAATCAACCGTCATTACTATACGCATTACCCTTTCTTTCCTCCCCCCTCCCCCCTGCCGCATCCAGAGCTCCTGCATTTCTGCTATGTTTCCCATTCCCATCCCCCTTATGTATCCTCATCCACTAATCAGAGAGAACATTCGGCATTTGTTTTTTTGGGATTGGCTTACTTCACTAAGCATAATGTTCTCCAATTCCATCCATTTGCCTGTAAATGCCATAATTTTATTTTCTTTTATTGCTG